>JAUPFT010000025.1:785090-885090 GCA_036936625.1 Parnassius smintheus behrii
TCTCCGCTTCTCTACACTCACCATACGAAACACAGCAGCATTAAGCTACTATTTCACACTGGTATTCTGTGAGAGCGTGGTCCTCCCCGATCGAGCAGACCCATTCGTTCTACAACTATAATACAGCTGCAGCGTGGCTCTACCACATAAAACGTGACCATGGGTGCTGTAAAGTGACGTCAATAATTAAAAAGTTAGAGTCAGACGCAATAAAATCAATTATTTTCCATGAGGATGAGTAAAAAAAACATTCAAGTGTTTTACTCACCTGTGAGGGCAGTGCAGGCCCCAGGGTAAGGAGTACGGTGGTTGGGCCATAGCCGTCGGATCAAGCCATCGCGTGATGTGCTCTCTGGTGCCCAAACCAGCCCTTGACTAATGAGGATTTACGTCTGCAACAATTTTTTTTTCTTTCATGAAAATACAATGACAAATGAACTTACAGCCATCTTGACGGCAAGTGGTTGCTGCAGACCGTGGAGACCTGCAGTCAACTTATAGCAAAGCAAGCTCAAGACGTGTTGTCATCTCTGTGGACTGATGGACAGTGCCGTCTTTAAGGCAGGGCCCGCAGGGCCCTGGCCCGAGGCCCCGAGGTAGGCAGGGGCCCCACAATTCTGAAAATTTTCGATATACAACAACAAATTTTAAATTTTATAACATAATAAGAAAAATATCAAATCACACACTTGGTAAAATAGAAACAAGATTTAGAAAATTTGTTTAAAAATTTATTTTTGCACTAAAATAACAGTAATTATATACAGCTTAAAAAACTTTTTTTCTCGATTTCTTCGCAGCAAAATTAGATATAAAATTTAAGGATTTTCCATCCCTTACATAGGCCCCAGCCAGTACCTTGGCCCATAGCCTCGTTGATCCTAAAGACGGCACTGCTGATGGAATGCTTCGTAGCCTGTTATTATAGTAAAGAAAGAAAATGCGTTTGTTTGCCAGAAATGTGTGTTTACATTAAATTTAGCTTATATGTTATAAAGCCACGTTGTAGCTTTATAGTTGTAGAACGAATGGGTCGGCTCGACCGAGGCAGGATCACGCTAGCACAGAATACCAGCTTAAAATAGCAGCTTACTGTAAATATGGTGAGTGTAGTGAACCGAAGACCCGTTTACTGGAAACGAGGCATTCCATCTTAGATCTCAGGAGTGACAACGCATCTGCATTTTGATTCTTAATCGGGTATAGTATGGCTTCTTTCCTCGAGGAATGATTATACTTAGCTAAGGGGAAAGATTTATCACTATTAGCAATATTATATGAAAGCTGTGTAATAGAATAAAATTAGAACTTATTCTATTTTATTCTGTTATAAAAGTTTTTTTTTTACATAGAATACGGGAAACAAACGAGTCCACAGTCCATCTGATAGTAAGTGGATGCTGTGGCCCATTAACATCTACATCTATACTCAATTAAGAATCAAAATGCAAATGCATTGCTGCCCCTGAGGACTCAGATGAAATGCATCGCTTGCAGTAAAGAGGACCTCCGAGCTCAAGGTTCAAGGTGCCACCGTTCGACGGTACCTCTTCCTGGTCAGCCTACAAAATCCAGTTCGAGGCTGTTATGAAGGCGAACGGCTGGAATAAAAGTCAGGCTATGACTGCTCTCACACTAGGCCTGCGCGACCAGGCCTTAACAGTTCTGGAAGCTCTCGGTGAGGAAGTGACTTATGAGCAACTCCTTGAGGCATTGGAGGCGAGATATGGCGACGCTCACCTGGAACACGTCTTTCGTGCGCAGCTTAAAGATCGCGTGCAGCGCATCAACGAAAACCTGCAGCAGTGGGCTCTAGAGGTGGAGAAGCTGGTGCGAAAAGCATACCGGTCTGTACCTGCGCTCATTGAAGGGAACCTGGTGCAGACATTCATCGACGGCATTCGTGACCCGGAAGTCAGAGCTGCTGTGAGGCTCGGACACCACCAGACGCTTAAGGACGCCTTGGACCATGCACTGGAGGCAGAAGCCGTGCGGCAGGATCATCGTTCCCATCGCGTCAGGGAGGTTGCAGCAGCTACAGTTCGCAACCGCAACAGAGGATACAGCTCTAGGTGCTATGGCTGTGGGGAAAGCGGCCATCTTCGATCCAGCTGCCCTAAGCACACCCTAGGAAGGGAGGGTGAACGGTCTCAGAAAGGAAGTGCGGCTAACAGCACCGCCCAGCAGCGGCAGGAATACGACTTTACTATCAGACACTGCAGCGGGAAATCTCACGGCAACGCAGATGCATTGTTAAGAAGACCTTGTCCTGAAGATTGCAACCATTGTAGTAGGCAAGAGAGTAAGGAAGTGGTATCCGTGAGGATGCTCAGGACAGACCACCTCAGCAACGGGTGGAAGGACAGCCTACGACATACACAGCAGGAAGATCCGGACATCAAGCCGATTCTGGGATGGATGAAGGCCCGTGCTACCAAGCGTAAGTGGAGGGACGTCTCAGCGATGAGTTCAACCACGAAAAGCTATTGGGCCCAATGGGACAGCTTGCTGATTCAGGATGGAGTCCTGTGCCGTAAATGGGACAATGGTCGAGGAGACAGCTGTCGTTTGCAAATGGTCGTCCCTAAAGCTAAAGTGCCGAATGTTCTACAGCTGTGCCATAATGGTCGTTCAAGAGTCCATCTGGGAGTTAAACGAACTCTACTGAAGGTCCGAGAACAGTTTTACTGGGTCCATTATCGTGACGATGTTGAGGATTGGTGTCGTACATGTACAAGTTGTGCGGCCGTGCGGGGACCTCAGACACGTAGTAGAGGAGCACCGAAATTGTACAATGTTGGTGCACCACGGGATAGGACAGCCCTTGACATTGCGGAGCCGTTACAGAAAGGCGCAAGAGGGACTCCTAAGATCGTCCATGTGGATCGCTTGGCGCGTTATTATGGGGCCGATAATGCTCGGGACGAGCATGTCTTAGGAGGGGGCAGTGTTACGCGCTCATGTCGACGATATACTAGCGCCATCTGGTGTCAGGAACGAGAGCGAGTAGAGCGTTGCAGAAAATGACATCACAGATCTCTCAACCGACAGCGCCATCCGAAGAACTAAGTTTCTGGAAAGTCTATACTCGCACACTCGTCCCTTTGCGCGCATTTATCTGAATATTCGGGATGTTTCTTTGCTAATTTAAATAAATAGGCGCTGCAAGATGCGATCGGGGCAGAGTTGAACTCGGCGACACAAGCGAAGCTTCGGAGCGGAATTAAGTGAATTAGTGTGCTTAATTATTAGTGTTTTAAGTTTTAATTTGTGTAAAGTAAATTAAAGTGTTAATTTAGGTAATTTTATCGGCAATTTTTATTGTCACGAACCTCAAGCTCGTAACAATACTATCACTTACTTAGTCGGGTCATAAGTTTTGTCAAAACCTTATTATTGAAAATTTTTGAATACTGGCTAGAAGAACTTTACCAAATTTAAAAATAAAAGATTTGCACTTGCCGATAATAAAAAAGGCATTAATTTTCATTCATTTACAAATATAGAGTGGTCGAAGAAAAATGATACAGTAGCGGTTACCGCGTTGCGCTGCTGTGGTTAGCGCCAAAAGAGATTTTCAATATTCTACAAAAAATGAAAATAACCCTACGATTTGTTTATCGCACTATCAAACGATTCACTGAAGTTTCAAGCTTCGAAGATCGTAAGAGAACCGGCCGACGTCGTACAGTTAGGATTCCCACGATCATCAAAACAGTGAAGGCGCGAATCCAACGAAATCCAGTTCGTAAACAAAAAAACTTAGCTCTTCAGATGGGTCTAAGTAGAACCACAATCAAAAGAGTGATCAATGAAGACCTAGGACTACGAGCTTATCGTAAGAAGACCGGACATTTTTTGAAAGAGCATTTGAAAAAAATTTGGCTGTATAGATCCCGCGCTTTGTTATGACGGTACGCGGAAAAAAAATACTAGAAATTTTTCTTTTTGGATGAAAAAAATTTTAACATCGAAGAAAGTTATAATAAATAAAATGATAAGGTGTATGCCCACAGCAGTGAAGAAACCAGTACGCGTATTCCGCGGGTTCGAAGAGCACATTATACTTCGTCACTCATGGTTTTACTTGGAGTCTCATATTCAGGCTTAACAGAGGTGTTTTTCTGTAAAAAATGTGTTAAAACTAGTGCCGAGGTGTACCAAAATACCGTCCTAACAAACATAGTGGAACCTCTTTCTCCAACCAATGTTTAAAAACAAACATTGGATATTCCAACAGGACTCTGTACCGGCTCATAGGGCACGAAGCACGCAAAACTGGTTGCCCGCCCATGGAATTGACTTTATCGAATATGAAGACTGGCCCGTTTCTAGTCAGTCGTAGTAACATTTGGTGGAGAAAGTCTGCGCTAAACCTCTTCAGAATTTGGAATCTCTCTAAGCATATTTAGCTAAATCAGCGGCGGAAATAGAGGTGAGTGTGGTGCGTGCTGCGATTGATTACTGGCCGCGTCGGTTAAGAGTATGTATTAAAAAAAGTGGGGGAGGTCATTTTGAATATGGTAAATAAAATTGTATTCTATTAGTAGTAGTATTTCATATATAATTTCTATATAATTATCAAAAAGTGTTACCTGACTAAGTACATATAACATAACATAAACATTCACGCCTGTCAGTCAGTGGGGTAGGCAGAGACTACGGACTTCAGGCACGATCCTGACATACCTCTTTCGCCTCCTTTACATCCATATATCTACGCATACATGTTCGTCGGTTAAGGGCACTTCTAATGTGGCCCATTTTCAAAATATCGCCAATTCGGTCGGTAAACTTTCTTCTAGGGCGTTCCTTCCCGACTCTGCCGTTCACATCTGCGATATAAATTTGCTTTGTCACTCTTTCTTTATTCATTCTTTCTACACGATGAAACCACTGAAGCATTCCTTTCGTAATCCTGGTCACAACATCGTCTTGCATACCGCATTTATCTCTTATATATATATATATATATATATATATATATATATATATATATATATATATATATATATATATATATATATATATATATATATGTATATATATATATATATATATATATATGTATATATATACGTGTGTGTGTGTGTGTGTGTGTTTGGAGTTCACACGCGGTGAAAGTGAAACCTTCAGAAAAGTGGACCGAGATATGTCTTTTTAGTGTCGCTTTTTTTTCTATCAAGTTAAAATTACATCGATTCAAAAGTAGTTCAGTTCTAAAAATCCACTCCAACCGAGGCACGGCAGGAAGCCGTTGCTGCGGACGCTGTAACTCGATCAGGCAGCGGTCCACCTAATCAAGTTAGCACGAGAGACGGATCGAAATATAGAGAGGGTAAGCTAATTGTAGTTTGTATCAGCAGTACAGGCAATGATCAAAGACTATACAGCCTATTTAGTCGCGTCAGATATTAATTAAACGCTTTTTAATTTAATAACATAGTCCATACGATCGTTTTTCTAAACGTATTTCTTTTATTGAATACTAGCTTCTGCCCGCGACTTCGTACGCGGATCCTGTTGCTTATACCAACGACAACGGGGTCGTCAAAATCGAAGATCTGAACCGTCTCTCTGAATCTGAAGCGTTTGTCGGAAATCGCCGCTAAACAGAACTGTAATGCCACCCATCATTTTCTGGTTCCTGCGGATGTCCTGCGAAGTCCTGTTTACCGCCTCTACCGCCTTTCTGTTCGTCATAGTGCATTCATCCCACACGATTAAAGAGCAATCTTTAAGCACGCGCCCTTTGTCACTGTTGCGTGACACTCCACAAACAGGTGTTTCATTACTCTCTAAATCTATGGGAATCTTAAATATTGCGTGCGAAGTTTTGCCACTAGGAAGCAGTGTTGCGGCGATTCCTGACGATGCTACTGACAATGATGACAATGATGACAATACTAAATGACAATCTTGCCTTGCCTCCTGACCTCTGCAAGAATGCCGGCGGTGACAAATGTTTTACCTGTTCCACCAGGAGCATCCAAGAAAAACATTTTACCTTGGCCGAGCCCAACGTTTTAAAGGATGGTGTCGAAAATTTGCTTTTGCTCCGAAGTAAACTTAGAGACATGGTCATTAACGACGGTACTCATAGCTCATGTATTATAATTTATTTCAGAGTTGTACTCTCCGTTTCCACGCTCTTGTACATCCAGATGCTGTGGAGTTGGTAGCCCATAATCCACCAGAGAACTGCCACCGATCGAAACGACCTTGTATTGAAGTGAACTAAGGCAACTGTTTAGAATGCGCACATCAGTTGCCTTAGTATTATCTCCAGTAGTGCGTCTTAGAGCTCTTAGGAAGTCTTCGGAGAGAAGATGCCGATACTCCTCCCACAACAGAAGCGGATTTGCAATACCGCAGAACACCAACATGATAGCAAACAGATGTCGCAAACGACTGGGACTGTCACTAATGTTGGCCTCCTCAAGTGCGTTGTGTCAGTGCTGATTACCGTCGAGAAGGTGTGTGGTATGTAGGATACTGAATGTCATCGACTGTCCTCAGAAACGTATGTGATATTGGGCCCCGCACTGCGTGCAGTAACATTCGCAAATAATAGTACTCGCCATTATTTGAGTGCACAGTGTAAACCCGTCCCAATGCGGTGTCCTTAAAAACGTTCCCGGAAACCCGTCCACGACGTGTCAGCGTCGACGTTGATTAAATTCACCTCTTTGCTTGTCGTACGTGTAGTACGACGGCATCTCATCATAGGTGAGTGATCTAGCAAAGTTGTCCCCTTCACAGAGTCTGTAAAAGGCCAACAGAGTGGTTTGGCGCGGATTTTACAATCTCGCTGCAACGTTATCAGTATCAAAATAAATGCGCTGGCCATTCTCTAAATGGACATCTAAATGCATGACTGTTGGATGCGATGTTGGATGTGTATGGAGAAGGCCAGTATCCGCCAAACCACCTCATAAGTGCTGATGTAGCGAACAGAATGGTACTTGGTCACTTCATCCCTGTCAGTACTCTGTAAAGCGAACGTTGCCTGGTCACTACCTTTGTTGACGTATTTACAGACGTATTTAATCGACTGTACGCTTGTGCACGACTCGACGTTAATGTGGTTACTGAACGTCCTGGAAAGTACAGGTGAGTATAGAACTATCCATCTGTTGTCGATCTGCACTGCCTGGCCACACATTATTAACTCGGCACGACTGCCACCCTCAGCAGGAGATCGACGCCGGTATGAAGGGTATCCATCTTCACTTGTAAGAGTTTCGCTGCTAAATCGCTTCGGGAACCTTTTCGAGCACCGTCCGTCCCTCATGCAAGGAGAATTGCGATTTCGGGCTCCGCAAGGACCATGCACCATTTGACCTTTTACAATTTGGTACATAACGGGGTCAACGTCGGAATCTGGCAGCTCAGCACTTATGAAATCATCGATCTCGTTGGGTCTGATTTTATCTTTCAACCACAAAAGCAAATGCGCATGGGGCAAACCGCGTTTTTGCCACTCTACCGAATACATGTGGCATCTGGTAGCACCAAATAGTTTTTTTTGTGAGAAGATCCATCAGGCACTTTAATTTTAAATGATACACCCGAGAAATCAAGTCGTGCCTGTCATGTGGCACCTGCCCTGCTAAGAGCTCGCGCGTTATTTCGGGCTACTTAGGGTTGCTAGTGATGGTGATGAAGAGGTCCGGTCGACCGTACTTGGGCACGTAACAGAATGCGTCCTGTGTCCACTCGTGCGCGGACCTTCCGTAACAGTGGAAGCACCATCTGTCCGACATTTTCCGCGTTAGTGTCCTCTCGCATGGCGTCCCTTAGGTGCACGTAGTTTTCCGCCTTCAGTTTCCGTTGATTCGTTCTAATGAATACCAACCGCTCCGTTTCAATTTTGGCGTACTCATCTACTAGAAATTGACTAAAGTGCGCACGGTAATAATGGACATGAGAGTTGTCGTTGGAACGGAGCTGAATCATGTAACTGTAAAACTGGAGGGCGGAAGTCTTTTTGTTATAATTTGGGGCACCTGTCTGTACATTGTATACGGCAAAGTGGTAGCCATCCTCTCCGCGACAAAACATTAGGGGATACTGTAGGGTATCATAAGCGCGATGTGTCTCACTGTTACGCTGTAGGCGATCATCATGTGTGCGTAAAACAAAGTCTTTTTTGTCGCATTCCTGGTCAACCAAGAGGACGGCTACCTCGTTTGACGTTGGTGCGTTATATCATCCTGGGTGGGCTGCGGTCGGTCTTTTGTCTGCGCTAATAACGAATTTAAAGTAATCGTGCTCGTGTTCAGGCACCGATTCCAGAGCGTTTTTGAAATCGGTAACGTATCTAGTTTAAATTAGGAATGTGTCGGCATCGGACATTAGCCTGTTCAGCAAAATCTGCAATGAAATATATTTGCGAAAATTCCGGCATTTCGGTGGGAAACAGGGAACCTATCCAATAGTAGACTTGCCCCTGAATTTGAAAAGTCGGCATGAATCCAGATTCAGTGACTTGATGAGCTCCAAATGAAGTCATCTGGAAAGCACTGTTGTAGGCTCGAATACTGCTTAAGAAACGGCTGGACTTAGGATGCTCGCTATTCAAAAGAACTCGTAAGATCTCCGGCAGCTCTTACAGAGAGTTTAGTCGTACCTTTCCAGACGCAAACACATTCCCTTGGTCTCTCCCTTCCACTTACGCGCATGACAGAGTGCACACACCTCACACATGGTGCCAACGTCTCCATGTCCGATGTAATTAACAAATGGGTTATAGGAAAACGCGCTCCTTTCTTTATTGAACCACGGTTGCTCTTCAGGATCATAAACAATAGACTCAGTATCAGATGAGGATGAATTGCGAAGATTGCGACGTATACGGTCTAGATAAATTTGGGCTACACGCTGTTCGACTGACTGACTTGCCCGAATTTCCTGAATCCGCTCACGTTCTTGCGTGGAATGAACAGACACCTCAACACGCATGTCGCGATATCTTTGCCAAGCAAGTGCGTTGCGTTGTTCGCGCTGCTCATCTGTCTCCAGAGATCGAGCTAGTGCATGCTGTGAGCGGTCTGCACTACGGCGCGTCTCATGTTCTTCATGATTCTCAAATGATCGAGATGTGGCAGTGCGAATACGTTGGGAGCTTAAACGCCAGTCTCTCTGCGTGTAAGTCTCCGAAGCGCGAGATACTGCGTGGTGCTTGCGATCGCTTGCTTGGCGTGTATCGCACTCCTGACTGTTCTCGAGTGACCGAGCAGTATCAGTGTGGAAAAGCTGAAGACTTAATCTCTACTTTCTCTCTCTCTCTCTCTGTATCCGTTTCGGAAGCGCGAGATAAAGGATGATGCTCTCGGTCACGCGCAAGTCGTATCTCACGCTCCTGACTGCTCTCAAGTGATCGAGCAGTCTCATAACGGATATTCTGAAGACTCAACCTCTGATCCCTCGGCCGATAGCTAAACACATTTCTCGTTGTTCCACACTTTCCTGAGATCGAGAAGCAGTAGTGCGGACTCGTTTAAATTCTAGTCGTAATTGTCACTGCGTGCTAGTTTATGCGGACAAACTTACAGCATTACGCACACGGTAAGCACCTAGCCGTTATTCACGCTCTGCATCAGTTTCGAGAGATCGAACTAACCTGCGCGTCTTAGAAACCCTTGAGTTTAGAGACAGATTTGAACTTTTTCTAAAAGGCATAGCTAAAATTTCTTCTTAATCCGATGCTAACGATATTCAAAACAATGAAAAGTAATCGAATAGGTACATAAGAATTGCTAGTAAGTAGAAAAATAATAATTATTCACAGGAAAATTAAACACATCAACCAACACAGACAACAGAGGTAACCCCCGTTTCTAGAGGATGAGAGCGGCCCATCGGCACCCATGACATCCCTTTTTGGGAACGAAACCATAGCGCGATGTAACTCGACGACAACGCCATCTAGTTAGAAAACGAAAACTACATATTATTTACGCAAATGAATTAGTTAAATTACGAATTAAAACTAAATTGTCGTTAATTTAACAGACATGTATATTATTTTTGCATTAAAAAAATATGGTAACAGCAGCAAGGTACAAAACTCAGAATTACATACTTAAGTTAATTACCTGCAACAAATGTGCTTGGTAAGATATAACTTAGAACCAAAAGTTTGACTTGACTTCATGATAGTGTAACTTGTCGTACCAGCAATCAATCTGTTTGGTAATATTGGTGTGAAACTCTACATACAATTAGATAGATATGTAAAGTTCTCAGATTTCCTAATGCACATAAAAATGTAAAAATTAAAAAAAAAAATACGATTTTTCAAAACAATATTACGGGATTTAAACTCTCACCATTTAATGCGGTAAACGGTCGCCTGACCTTACCGCTAAATTCCCCGTTGACATATTGTTAAACAGCTTTTCCCTTGCAATTTATAATATTACTGCCCCGCTCCTTTATAAAAATAGCTTGATTATTATGTTTCCAGATTTAAATTTTTTTTATTTTAGTGTAATAAACTAAAAAAATGTCATTTTGTGCATTCAATTACGAAGAAAAACCTTTTAAAATCAATTCTGCTTACCCCCTATAACATACGGCGTGATAATATGTAGCCTAAAGCCTTCCTTGGTCTACGAAGAACATTTTTGCTGAATTTCAATTCAATCTATCCAGAAGTTTTGGCGTGAAGCCGTACCATACACACAGACAAACAGACAAACAGACAAAAATTCTGAAAAGTCACTTTTTGTTATCAGTTACGTTTTCTTAACAAAAGCCACTTATTTTTTCTCGAAAATTCTCAATGTACAGTTTTTCTTTCGTTACTGTTTTATTATATGTATAGATTAATCTCTACAGACTAGACAGAGATGTGACCAGGATACGGTGCTTTGGTCATGAGGAAAGAATGAATGAGGAAACAGTGACAAAGGAAATTTATATTGCATAAGTGAACGGCAGACTTAAAACTTCATCAATTGCGCCGTCAGATGATCCGTCCCTTCTTTTCGTCGCCTGGGTGTGTGAGAGGCGACAGAGAGAAACAAGTTCGGAGACGGGCGGCGGCGTCTGCCTAATAACGACTAAAAATAAAACTACGCTTGCCAACCAGCTTGCCAAGCGTGCCATCTACGCAGGCGGTCCCATAATGAATTGGCCTAACTATGAACCAATGAGGGAAATGAAACGAAACCAATTTTATTTTTCAATATAATCACCATGAATACTATCACACTTCTGACATCTGTGAATCAACATCTCTAAACCTTTATGAAAATAATCACATTTTTTATCCTCAAAATGACTGAAGACGGCCGCCTGCAACTCTTCATCGCTTGAAAATTTTCTTCCTCTTAAGTCCCGCTTTGAATTTGGAAATAAATAATAGTCGGACGGGGCCATGTCTGGACTGTAAGGTGGATGTTGAACTTCTGTGAACCCGCATTGACGAACTGCATCCTTCGAAACACCAGCGGTATGAACAGGGGCGTTGTCATGGAGCAACAGGACACCTTTAGACAGCTTGCCTCTTCGTTTTTCCTTTATCTTGTCTCGTAATTTATATATTAAAGAAGCATTATATTCGCCGTTCACGACTGTATTACGTTCTTTAAAATCCACCATCAAAATGCCTTGAAAATCCCAAAATATTGTGCACATCAGTTTTTTAGTCGATTGTTGCACCTTTGCCTTTCTAGGGGGCTTTTCACCCTTATAACGCCATTCCATTGACTCGCGCTTGCTTTGTGGATCATAATACAAGATCATAGTTTCATCACCAGTCACTAGCCGCTCGATCACAGTCTTTGGATTTTCGCCACAAAGATCCAAAAACTCCGAAGCGCAGCGCACTCTTTCCTGTCTCTGTACCGCTGAAAGAAGTTTCGGTACCCATCTTGCACTCACTTTTTTCATGTGAAGATGTTCATGGATGGCGCGATGAACGGTACTCTTAGAGAGCCCAAGCCTTGCTGCAATTTCTCTAATCTTCAAACGGCGGTCACTCAGAACCTCCTCTTCGATAAGAGCAATCGTTTCGGGAGTGAGCACTTCCACAGGTCGACCGTCGTGGCCAAAGTCTTCGACGGTTTCTCTCCCGAGGCGAAACTCTTTCACCCAATTTTTCACTGTGCTATAGGAGTGGGCAGACTTCTTATACACGCCATCCAATCGTGCTTTTATTTGGGCAGGGGATATACCTTCTTTAAACAGAAACTTTATGACACTTCGATACTCAGTTTTCGACATTTTGAAAAATTACGCGACTCTCGTTATTCAAATGCCTGTTAAACTAAGACTAAGCATTTCATGTCGATGCATGTTTCTTATATTAAGTGCACGATAAACGTACTATTTAATGCAACACAACATGTAACGACATGTCGCGTTGAACTATATCAGGCCAGTTCATTATGGGACCGCCTGGTATGATAAATATCCCTTCCGTGAGGCAATTTATGGGGGAGGGGAGCCCTATGTTCAGCACCGGATTTTAATAGCATAGTTAGTTAGACGAGAAATGATGTGCACAGCTTCAAAGTTTTGAACGTGTGATTCTGATGTTGACTTCAGTTACAATAGACTGCAGCGTGCATAAATGCTATATTGCCCGCTCTTATAAAATATTTTTTTTTCACTTTATATTATACTGCACGTTGCACGTATCCGTCCAAACATAGAATTACAATTTCATTTTATGTTCGGTTTGTCAGGTAGAAATCGCTTAAAATTTACTAAAATTAAAACTAGGTGGGTTTTAATTTACTACTCAATATCAAATATTTAATTTACGTTTCCCCCCTGTATGATGATATATAAACTAAAAATACTTAACATAGATTTTGTAGGATAGCCCGTACGGCGTATGCAATCAAGTTGTCAATTTTTATTAAAGCGATATGATATATGATACATATAAATATCATATGGAACGATATGATATTTATAAGTTTACCGTTATTGTAACAACTTTGTTCAAATGCAATAAAGAGTTATCTATATGTCTATCTATCTATTCTTTAAGAGGCCCAGCAGTGATTTGTTTTTAATTTTTAAATATTTTTTATAGAATAAATGTGACAAACGATCATGCATCGTAAGTGGGTGCTGTGGCCCATAGGTATCTACATCTAACCTCGATTAAGAATCAAAACTCAGATGCGTTATCACCCCTGAGTACTAAGATGGAATGCCTCGTTTCCAGTAAAATAGGATCTCCGGATCTCTATACTCGCCATACGAAACAGCAGCATAAGCTGTTAATTAACGCTGGTATTCTGTGAGAGCGTGGTCCTTCCCCGGTCGAGCCGACACATTTGTGCTACAACCATAATATAGCTGCAGTGTGACTACCACGTATAATATTCCTTATTACTTAATACATAAAGGTGAATAAGAAAATAATACATGTAACAAAATCCCTGTGGTTTTCGTTAAGTGCGTCGTCGGAATCAGTATCAAACTTGTACGAAATATTTCACTTCAGAAAATTATACCATAAAAAAATTGAGTTAAATTTAAATACAATTTCTGTTAAATTTTCAGAAGTATCAAACATCTCAGTCTCTCCCTCCCCCCATGATCATGGGGGCTGTATAGCAACATCTGTATAAATATGTTTATAAATGTCTCAAAGTGATTAACTTTTGAGACGGTAAGGTTATATCGGGTTAGGTAACGACCCATTCGCCTGCAGACATAACATAGCTGCAGCTGAGGTCTACCACGCATGAAATAGTGCTAGTTTTATTGTTCCAAGCGTTCGCAAAAATAGGTAATAACGTTTTTCCTTTTCCAAGTTGGCTAAAACAGGAAATACGAACGATAAGTCCACTTGTATCATAACAACCGACAACATTATCTAATAAGTCGTCTCCGAAGCTCCCCCGGCCCCCCGCCGCGCGGCCACGCCCCCCGCTGTGTCGACGATGAACCGTCAACTCGCCCCCGAAATCTGACAATATTTTATTGACGTCTTGATGATGCGTCTCCACCAATAACACAGCAATAACTTGATTAAATGGAAAATTTCAAATGTCTGCCGCGTATACCATGAAAATACGTCAGTTTAAGATGAACTCAGCTCGGTGATACGCGTTTCAACATTCAAATTACTATAGTAAATTGGATTCAATACTAAATTTAAATTTGCAAGATGCACTTTTACCCGACAGCGGAACAAAATGGAGGGAAATATTTTTGGCTAGTACGTTCTTTTATATAAAAGGCAATTTTATATAAAAGGCACCGCCCACGAACAACTGCAACACCAGGAGAATTACAGGTGTGTTGCTATACATTTAAAAGAGTAGGCTCTTTTCTTGAAGGTTTTTAGGGTTCCGTAGTCAACTAGGAACCCTTATAGTTTCGCCATGTCTGTCTGTCCGTCTGTCCGTCCTCGCTTAATCTCTGTGACCGTTAGCACTAGAAAGCTGAAATTTGGTACCAATATGTGTATCAATCACGCACACAAAGTGGTAAAATAAAAATTGGAAAAAAATGTTTTATTAGGTTAGCCCCCATATATGTAAAGTGGGAAGTGATTTCTTTTTAATTTCAACCCTAACGTGTGATATATTGTTGGAAAGGTATTTAAAAATGAATAGGGGTTTACTAAAATCATTTTTTGATAATGTCAATAATTTCGGAAATAATCGCTCCAAAAGTAAAAAACAATGTGTCCCCCCTCCCCTCTAACTTTTGAACCATAAGTTTAGAAAATATGAAAAAAATCTGAAAAGTAGAACTTTATAAGGACTTTCTAGGAAAATTATTTTGAACTTGAATGGAAACAACCGTAGGTACCCACTACCGGGAGCAGTTGCAGGAGCGCGGAGCGCTGCTGGAGCGCGAACATAATGGATACCCACCTTTAAACTCATAAGTGGGAACACTTATTGTGACGGACGGGAAACTACGGAACCCTACACTGAGCGTGGCCCGACACGCTCTTGGCCGGTTTTATTTAAAATATAAGTTCGTGAGACCGCCAGTACCTTTACTAACATCGATAACTAACTTTAAGGTGATCGTTGGATGTTAATGAATGATACTTATAGCAATCGACAACGTGGTAGAGCAACGCTGCTGCTATTTACGGCTGTAACATGAATGGGTCGGCTCGACCGGGGAATGATCACGCCCGCACGGAGGATCATACCAGCGTAAAATAGCAGCTTCATGCTGCTGTGTTTCATACGTTGAGTGTAGAGAACCGAAGAGCCTACTGGAAACGAGGCATTCCATCTTAGATCTCAGGCGTGAAAACGTATCTGCATTTTGATTCTTAATTATATATATATATATATATATATATATATATATATATATATATATATATATATATATATATATATATATATATATATATATATATTATATATATATATATATATATATATATATATATATCGCGCTCGCTGTAAATTTTTATATAATTATTATTTTTTATATATTTATATAATTATTATTTTATATAATTGCAATTTTTAGAGCTGATATACCACGTGCTCGGCGGTGAAAGAAAACATGGTAAGGAAATCTGAATGTTTGAGAAAAAAATATTTCATGTATGCGAAGCGTGTGAAGTTCGCTAACAGGCATTGGGGCAACGTGGTGGAAACTTTCTTGCCCTAAAACCCTCTCAGAAATGGGAGGAGGCCTGTGCCCAGCAGTAGGACGTATATAGGCCGTAACCTTAATTTTTAACTTTTAAAGTTTGAAGTTTTGACATTTATTGTGAACACCAATTTTAACTAATTTTTATTGAAAAAATATTTATTTTTGACACACACAAGGCACCAGAACACAGAAACAAAATCAAAACAAAAAAGTAATAATTTATGAACAAACAAACAGCCAGTTAAAATTAGGAAAAAAATTATACATAATATATATTCTTAAAACTAGTGCCTCAGGGTGATGCCAAAAGATAGGAACTAATTCAGCATGATGTCAGGTTGGAAACCTAACGCTGATTTTCTATCGGCCCCTTGGATTGCATTCGTCTTCACCTCCGAAACCAGTTACCGTGTACTTCCGCAAGAACAATCAGTGTACGTGAACTGTATGAAAAAACATATATAATTACTTATATAATAAATGATTAATAAAATATGTATATAATATAAGACAGGATACTATTAAATACTTTATTATTAGCAAGATACTGCGCGTGAAACTGTAACAACATAACATCAGCAAAAAAATAAAATAAATTAAAATAAAATATGGAACATAAAATGTAGCTCTCAAATAAACATCAGATATAGGACATGTTAGCATTAGTGTTAACCATGCCTAGGTCTTTTTGTACATTTAACAAGTACTGTTTTAGGTGACTTTTAGAGGTAGTTATAGACCTTAGCTGCCTTAGAGGTGGTGGTATGTTATTCCATATTTTCGAGGCTGCATAGCGAAATACTCCCAAAATACGCAGACCTCGACCAATTATTTGTATGGCTTACAAATAATTGGTCGAGGTCTGCGTATTTTGCCTTGAGGAATGTATGTATTAAACTGCCCCCACGATACAGGAGAAAATCCTAGTGTGACTAACCTAATCTTTTAATAGAAAGTTAAAACTTTCTTCAAATACTAAAAGGAATCACACGATTTCCACATAATGTCTTCAGACAGCTTTAATGCTTAGATGCACTATGTCTGACTACTCACTTCATAAGTTAGTATATGGAAATTCACAATATGGTAGGATTTTAACGCATCTGTACTTTGGTTTTTAATGGAGGATCGATGTCTATGGGCCACAGCAACCACTTAACATCACGTTGCATGATCGTTTATCACATTTATATAAACATACATAAACACTTACGCATGTAACCCAGAGGGGTAGGCAGAGACTACGGACTTCAGGCATGATCCTGACATATCTCTCTCGCCTCCTTTACAGCCATATATCTACGCATACATGCTCGTCGGTTAAGGGTACTCCTAATGTGGCCTATATCTTAATATATATAAATTACGTGTCACGTTGTTTGTCCGCGATGGACTCCTAAACTAATTACCCGATTTTAATCAAGTTTGCACACCGTGTGCGGTTTGGTCAACTTGAGTGATAGGATAGTTTTTTGCCCATGAGTGACCCACAATTTTTTTTTGTGAATTTAAGGATTTTTAAAAGGAATTTTTCATAGGACAAAGGGTCGTCGAAAAAGGTGGAACCACGTCTGCCTCGCAAGCTGGTATATATATATAAAATATCACCAATTTGGTCGATAAACCTTCGTCTAGGGCGTCCCTTCCCGACTCTGCCGTTCACTTCCGCAATATAAATTTGTTTTGTCACTCTTTCCTCGTTCATTGTTTGTACATGACGATGCCATTGAAGCATTCCTTTCTTAATCCTTTCTTCTTTTCTGGCTAGGAGTTTGTCTGGGTGAACACCACCCCTTTACCTACTGTATCGTTGAAAAGCAGTGTTTGCAAAACTGTGTTCAGGCCTCAAGGGTATAACGAGTATAAGGTATACGTGTAAGGCATTATATCTTTTTTGGCCCTTGGGGTGGCGACACATATGCAGCGTTCTTTGTTTGAGGTCAGCTGCAGGATCTAGGCCTGCAGCAGCCACTTACCATCAGGTGGACTGTAAGTCCTATAGTCACTTAAGTTTTGTGAAAAAAAATTCTTTTTTCGGACTGCTAAGGAAGGATTTTGTTTTTCGCGCGTATCTTGTATGTTGTATATTTGTAAATGTATTTGTTACTTCGTATCTTCCAAACGGTTGGTTAGATTTCGACATTTAAGGTATCGTTTTATTCGTCCTAAAAACAAAATGTTTAATAGGCTATTATATGAGCAGAAAGCGTAAGTAAAACATTAGGTTTAGTAGCAGACGGGATCCAGTTGAAAATTATAAACCGAAAGAAAATTAATGGGTTCCGATTAATATAACTTAGGCTTTCAGCTTATACGAGTAATAAAGTCAGCGAAACCAAAGTAGAGTTTACTTTGTTTACAGTTTATTTTAATTTTATTTTCTATCCTCAATCTTGTTTCGGTCTTTTTAGTGCATTACTTTAAATTGTCTTTTAAGCGGTCGGATTTTTGATTTTTTAAATTACTTATTTATAAATTTTAAGTCGATTCTCACTTGTTATTCAAGGCTTTATTTTATCTTTCAAATGTCAAACAAAGACATATAACCAGATACACGTCTCACATTGACGCCTTACACAGCACACTGTGTGCGCCCTTTTGTGTAATCCTGTCCCCACAATCCCAAAACTCGCTCGAATACAAATTCTGTAACAAGCACAAGCAAATTCGCAAAATGTAAATCGATCAGCGCACGTCCGCCGCGCCTCGCTGCCGAATTTCCTCGCGGCGCGCCTGACGCCTCCCAGCGCCTTGCGCCGGATATTAACCGTAGATGTTTCATTTGTAACATCATAACATATTCATTTTAACGAATTTTTTTGTTTATGGAATAATGGTGACAAATACACAGTACATGTGATGGTAAGTGGATGCTGTGGCTCATAAACATTTGTCCTCCATTAAAAAACGAAATGCAACTGCATTAATACCCTAAGGACTAAGATAGAATGTCTCGTTCCCAGTAAAAGGGTCTCCGGTTTTCTACACTCACCTTACGAAACACAGCAGCATTAAGCTGCTTTTTTACGCTGGTGTTCTGTGAGAGCGTGGTTCCTTCCCGAACGAGCCAAACCATTCGTACAACCATAATATATCTACAGCATGGTTCTATCACGTAACATATTCAATATTCGATGATCTTAAACATGGTGATATAGAATTCACTCTACTCCTTCAGCTCCTATCTAAAATGAGCTAAAGATCGTTAAAAGGTCTGTGAGACAACTTAAATATCTCAGTGTAGGATTTGTTTTTATTTTTTAATTTTATTAGGGACAACAACAGCCTTCATTCTGTGATACATTATTAGAAATAGAAATATGAAAAAACTAACAGGGATTCAATTCAAGAAACTTCTAGACACACTGCTTAGTAGTTTAAGAGATTGATTGCTTCATTGACCGAAACGGCCTCGTGAACGCAGTCGTTGGTAATGAGATCCGGGCCTGGGCTCGAATCCAGGGCGGCTCAAAATAATTTATTGTTATTTTTGCCAAGTAATTCTCACTTCCGGAATTATTAAGTTGATAGTGTTTCACCCCCGTACCTCGGAAAGCACGTAAAGCCGTTGGTTCTGCGCCTGATCTCTCTCCGGTCGTGTCGGTTTACCGTCCCATCGGATTATGAGAGTGAGGGAATAGAGAGTGCACCTGAGCTTGCGCATAGACTTGGGCACTATAACCCTGTCCCCGTTGGGACCGGCGGCCGTGACCAAAATTCGGTCTGGAGGACATTATATTGGAAGCCGGAATGGGTTTATTTATTTTACTTCATTTCGTTCAAAAAATGGACAGTGGTACAATACAGAATTGATTAAAAATATAGCTCCTGTTCAATATTTAAAAAATTTAGTTAGTTAATTTAGTAATTTAGTAGCTTACAGCTACATTTATAATCTAGAAAGCTTCCACAATTAATCGTTATTTTATTACTTTCTATAAGCCAGTGCTTGACCACAATGCCACCGGGTGGTAAGTGGTGTTGCAGCCTCAGATGGTAAACCGCACTGTGTTAGTGGAACAAATGCCTACTCACTCTTGCCTTGAAGACGCCCAGATTGTATTCGCACGGAAAGATAGACGCCGGCAAATTATTCCACTCCCTTGCTGTACGCGTTACAAAACACGAAGCAACCCATTTGGTTCTAATGCGTGGAATATCGACAACAGAGGGGTGAAGACCCGCCGGCCGCCTGGTCGTCCGATGGTGGAAAAGAGAGGGAGGAATTTAAGCGCGTAGTTACTGCGCACACTCACCGGAATGCATCCTATAGACTGTTGTTCGCTGGCATTATGCAGCACCAGCCTAAGTGACAGCGGTACTCCATGCACGACCGGACTTGCGCTATAAATAAGGTAAGAAGCTGCCCAGGCATGAAGTATTGCTGCAACCTTGTAAAAATGCAAATTTTCCTTGCAGCTGCTTTGGTTCTGGACTCAATGAACCACTCATAATTGAGGTTCAAAAAAAATTCAACCCCTAGCAAGTGAAGTCGCCCAGTGAACTCCAAGGATACATTCCGGAAAGTTGGAGCCAGGGTAAGCGGGCTCCTTTTAGTGGTAAAAGACAAAGATATTTAATTACTAAATCTTTTGTAAGTGAAGTCGCTCAGTGAACTCCAAGGATACATTCCGGAAAGTTGAAGCCAGGGTAAGCGGGCTCCTTTTAGTGGTAAAAGACAAAGATATTTAATTACTAAATCTTTTGTAAGTGTAGATCTAATGCTCGTGGTACTATCACAGAATAAGTCTTAATCATTGTTTTCAGAATAGTTATTAAATAACCTAAAAGCTCTTGTTATAAAATTATTACTTCTAAAATTAGTATTATGGGTTGAAACAAGGAGTTAAAATCGTTCAGTAGCTTTTAACAGGGGTTTCTGGTGAGATTTTACTGAGAAGCTCTGGACCATCCATTCGTCACTGTGCGAAATAACGACTGACAACTGGCATCGTCAACAAAGATAATTAAGTCTGTACGATCCAAGCCCCTATCGAGCCGAATATAGCAATTCTTTCGTACGTCTTTCCTTTACGTAGTAGAGCCATGCTGCAGTTATATTAATAGTATAGTTGCAGCACGAGTGGGTAGGCTCGACCGGGGAAGGACTACGCTCTCACAGAACAGCAGCATAAAAAAGCGACTTAACACTGCTGTGTTTCGTGTGGTGAGTTTGGAAAACCGAAGACTCATTTTACGGAAAACAAGGCAGTTCATCTTAGTCCTCATGGGTGACAACGTATCTGCATTTTGATTCGTAACCGAGGGCAGATGTAGATGACTATGAGTTACAACAACCACTTACCATCAAGTGGACTGTGTGCTCGTTTCTCACCCTTATGTTATGAAAAAATACCCCGTTCATTGTCTTACGTTGCACTTTGACGGTCTGTTTAACGGCAGTAGCAGTGTAAGAATATCCTCTGCCTCATATTGTCCCCCGTGCACCCGCGGGCGTCGTGGGAGGCGACAGGGGAAACTGAAACAGGAGATGGGCAGCAGCACCTTTCTGATGACCACTTAAAGTAATAAAAAACCGCCGCTGCCAACCCGTCCGCCAAGGGTGGCAAATGTGTCAAAATCCTCCCTGTAAGGGAATCTCTGGCAGGGGTCTGTGTCCAGTAGTGGATATTTATAGCCTATTATCGAATGGAATGATCTCATGAAGAAGTACGGTCTATTGTCACTCGCTTTATTAGGGAGCTATTCAGCTCGATTCTGCAGTGTTCTTGCTTCAGTGGTTTTCATAGAATAAGAGTGACAAACGAGCGCACAGTTCACCTAATGGTAAGTGAATACTGTGGCCGAAAACATTTACGTCTATCCTATATTAACAATGAAAATGTGGATGCGTTGTGGATTGAGCTGACTGGCTGTGCTGAGGATCAAGATGGAATATCTCGTTTCCAGTAAAAAGAGTCTCCAGTTCTCTACACTCATCACATGTAACACAGCGGCATTGAGCTGCTATTTTACCCTAAAATATTTTAATTTCTTTCTTAAATGATAACTACAGAATAAATATAATAATAAGTGCCTTTGTACAAAATATCTTTTTACTTTTCATTGCAATATTACTTCGTGTATACATAAATTATTAAATAAATGAATAATAATCCTATACAAGGCAATAAATCGATCTAGCTAGGATTTATTTTTAGAAAATGTCCTTTTGTCCGTGTTTTCAGACAGTAAAAAAACTGCTATAATATAAGAAGATAAATTTTGACAGATCACTAACGATCGTAACAGCTCAGGTGGTCGGTCGGGCGTGATATCTGAGTTCCGTGGTTCGCGTCCCGTCTATGGTTCAGCTTTTTTTCCTTTTTTTTTTCAAGTTCCTTTCTTTTGTGAGAAAATCTATTATTTTAAGTCCTTTTCTTTTTTCGAAAATTTGAATTAATCTAATTGCACTCACGATTTTCTACTCAAATAACCAGTTCAGTTTTTTCTATTCTGTTAATAAGATCAAAAATATTATTTATGTTTCATCAGTATGTAACTTATAAATGTAATTTCAAAAAAAAAACCGAGCAGAGCTCGGTCATCCGGGTACTAATAATTTATTTTACTCTCGATTTACAGGTGGGTTAAGGTGATATATTATATCTATTTTAAATTACAAATGAATAATAAATAACGTAACTCAACTAAGAAAATAGCCTGGCATCAGAGGCAGCTGAATTAAGTAAATGGCACAAATATGAGTCTTTGAGAAATGACTGCATATTTGTGCTGTAGAGACTATCGGTCCGTGGGGTCCACGTGCAGTATTGTTTCTAAAGGAACTGTATCCACGATTGGTCGTCGCTGCTGGTGATAAGAGGGCTGGTTCTTTCCTCGCTCAAAGGCTAAGTATAGCTATTCAGCAAGGAAACGCAGTCAGCGTTCTTGGCACGATACCACGGGGAGCAGGACTTTTTGACTTTTTAGTTTTAGTTATTCTCTATTAGTTTTTTTAAATATTATGTGTAAATAATTAAAATATAATAATACGTCTTATTTTCAATAAATATTATTTGTAATATGTAAATAAGTTTTATTATGTGATATCTTTCTAATATAATAAAAATTAATATTTGAAATAAAAATTTAAACATAGGTAAGTATATTAAATAAAGAATATTTAATACTACGAAATAAATTATAATATTTCTTAGTTGATTACCGTTATTCTGTTTTTTCATTCTCATATCATATTTCTTAGTTGAATATCGTGTGAGAAACACACTTAAAATTGTTTAAGAGCAAGTTGCAGCTGAAATAGGTCAGCAACACGTGGAGATAAAGTACCAAGTACAAGTAGTTATAGTCCACGTGGGTGCTCCGAAGAGTTTCCGACCTAACAAAGATACAAAACATTTTGTCTTAAGATTTATTTTTATTTTTCTACATAGTCTCCTTGTAACTACACACTTCTCCCAGCGATGCTCCTATCTCTCTAACCCGTCCAAACGGCGTTTTTATCTACAAAACAATTATTCACGAAGGACAATTTCTGCTTTCAAGTAATGATGCTTAGTATGTTCCTGTAATGGTTTTTCCTTTTTCGAAGACAATCAATTAAGATAACTCCATGACTATACCAAAAAACGCTGGTTCCCCTTTGAAGTCCACTATTTTGACTGTATATTTGTTTCGGGCGTATAATAGTGTATCCAAGTTTCATCTGCAGTAATTCATCGGCGCCAACTCGGATTTATTGCAACTAAACTGCGCCAATAGTGCGTTGGAAATGTTTCTTCGAATACATTTTTGGTCTAACGTGAGCAAACGCGGCACCCAACGCGCTGACAGTTTTCTCATGCCTAAAGGTGCAATTCCGTAACCGACTGCAGCAGCAGCAGGCGACGTGTCGCCACGACATGTCGCGGCGTCATCTCGCTGCAGTCATGATACCGAACGCGACTGCAGACGGCAGCAGCCCGTGTCCAGTCAAATAGACTGATGATGATGACTTGCTTTTATTATACAAGTATAAAGAGAAAAGACACACTTCCTAAGTTGAAATACAGACGATATTAGGCTACCTAGTTTATCATTTCTCTTCTCCGGAATCGATGAAACTCAATTTTTAAGAAAAAATCAACGTGTTATCGCGCGGGCGTTGGCGGCACTACTGATCTGCGGCTGCGGTTCTGCGGTCGGGCTACAGCTATAGCACGCGTCACGTAAAAAGAACGCTGGAAGAAAGTGGTGGGAGTGTGTTTGCGCATGGATTCAGTCTCGCGGGAAGCAAAGCTCAAATGATGAACCAATAGCGCATCGGTAAACATGCGGCGCGTGGCTCACCCGCCCCGCGCCCTACCTCATACCACCAAGTAGACCGATAAATCGCCTATGCGCAGCTTGATCGCTAGCGTTCTTTTTACGTGACGCGTACTATACAGTTCATGGAACTACATAGAAACCAGTTGTGTCGCGACGACACGCCGCTTGCTTGAAATGAATTGTACCTTAAATCTTGATCTAATATGTGAAAAAACGTTCTTTGGAAATTTTCATGGCCTCTGCTATCTCTCTCACTTTAATTTGGCGCTCATCTAGCACCATTTGGTGAATTTTAGCGATGTTATCGTCAGTGTTTGCAGTTTTTGGACCTCCCGAACGTTCATCGTCTTCCATACTCTCACGGCCACGTTTAAATTCAGCTGCCCACAATTTTACTGTGGTAAATGATAGAAACAGACAGTGCAGAGCCCCCATACTCAGAGTCCAGCTCATCTTTGTATTACCTTGTAAGCGGATACAGTGGTAATGTCCGATATTTACTTAAGACTATAAAGTTAAGGTTACAGCCTATATACGTCCCACCGCTGGGCATAGGCCTCCGCTCGTTTCTGAGAGGGGTTTAGGGCAAGGAAATGTCTACTGCGTTGTTCCAATGAGTGTTAGCGAACTTCACGTATCTTGGATTTTTTTTTAATTTCTCAGACATGCAGGTCTTCTCACAATGTTTTCCTTCATCGCCGAGCACGTGGTAATTCAACACTTACAATTGCAATTAACAATTTCCTTAGTGCCGGCGGGGATCTTCACATGTTTTCGAAATTTTTTTTTGTTTCACAACATCAAAAAGTATTAAAATTACTAAGCGAAAATTGTTTAGCAAGGCTTAGTACGCTACATGGCAGATGATAATAACCCTCGAGAATGAGGTGATCATGGAATGAAGCTACCATGCTGTTTCTGAATGTTTTCATACTTAATTGTGTAAAATATTAAATTGTTATTTTTTTTTATAAAAGTCCCGCTGAATCTTGGTGGTTCTTCCCACAACAGAGGTTTTTTCCGAACCAATGCTAAAAGTTAAAACGACTTTCAATAAGTATTATTGTGATCTATATTGAATAAAAATGATTTTATTCCATTGTAAATGCAGGTAGGCAAGTTATTGATAAAACAAAATGTAACCCATTTAACAAGTCAGGAAGCCCCAATGCCGACACATTGAGCGGACAAGACAAACAGTACGGCGCGAGCCGGGGCTAGTACAATGACACCCCTCATTAGCTAATTGGGGGCGGGGGGTGCGGTGTGACTTCACTATTGTTGATGACAAGTTGCAAGTTACAAACTAATTCAGTTTCATTGTACCATTCGAGATATTAGATTGAAAACTTTGTTAAGTAAAAGACTTTTTCAGTAGAACTATCGGACCGTGGGGTGCATGTGTGTCCATGTCCATGTTCGTTTGGGAACTGTGTTTGCAACACGTTAACTTAAAAAATCTGATGCATTTTAGAAATTCATCAAATTTGATAGACCACAAATCCTCGCAAATAAACACAAAATGCCATCAATGATTGTTCGCGAGGCTATTGAAATTTAAAACATAAGTTTGATTCTGTGACCGTTTCTAAGTACACACCGTGACCGTTTGCTCCGCGAGACTTATTCTAAAAACAGTGTAAATCTTAGTGGCTACTGTCAAAACCGATATCTACTGGAAGCTAGTGTACAGCCCTCTCTAGTGCCGCAATCTGTTTTCTAATCCCTTCTATAATTAGGGAACTGTGACAAAAATTATTTTCAAATAATTGAGACCGTGACCTACCTCAACAAGTGTACGCTCATTTCGTCCATCGTAGTGTGCTACAAAGGTCAACGACTGTCGGCAGCCGAAGTAACCCGTAGTCACCCGAAGAGGCGACGAATCGACACGTAACGTCATCGGCGCAGTGACTTAAATCGCTACGGGGATTGCTACGGACTACGAAACTTCTTCGTCCTGCCTACTCATTTACAACTCGTAGCACATCTTAGTTTCTCCGCAGTTGTGTTGCTTGCCTTTGCGCGTTTTTAGAAATAAAGTCACTTGAAATAATACTCGTTTTTACGGAATTTATCGCGTATATTTAACTTTTTAATACCCGACGTTTCGAGAGCTTTACAGCACCCATGGTCACGGGAAGGACTGAGATGTTTAACGTCCAGGTGTCATAGTTAACCGCGGTTACCATAGATTAAGATTTAACTTTTGTTCCGATCTACACAGTACGAACTTATGGTATCATGAAGCCTTGCAGTTGTATGCTTGGGTTGGGATTTAATTTTATTTATTATAGGATCCCAAGCAGATGGTAGCACCCAGCCATCTTCTCTATTGAAATTAGGGTGTTTTTTGATTTCAATAGCCTCGCGAATCATCCTTGGAAGGAATCGGTGTTCTTTAGCGAGGATTTGTGGTCTATCAAATCTGATGTAGTGACGGGGGCGATCCTGTACATGTTCACAGACTGCAGACTTCCCGGAGCGTCGATTCTTCACATCAGCTATATGTTCTTGTGACCGTATTAGGTCGGAAAATGATCTCAGCCGCCTGCTCTGTGCTCAAACCAAACCAGATACGGCAACCACTCAGTAAACATTACCTGAGCCTCAAGAGCCTAGTCATTAATATTTTGTTACTAATTTGCAGTCCATATGGTCGCCATTTTTCTTATATACTCATCATACTTATCATAACTTTGAATTTGACTCTTCACAATTGTAAGCGCAATCACACACACATTTTAACACACCTACACATCTTCTCCCCCATGGTACATTCCTCAAAATATTTCGTTGTTATTTACACCCCTTCTTATGTTTATATGACACTCTCTCCTTTAATGCCAAAATACTCCAATCAATTTTTCACAATCTTCCCATGGCTTCCCTAGAATTTTTAGATGCTATAGATAACTCATCTCAGATAAAGTGCCACTACATAACGGTCCCAGAGGATTGTAAAGACGTTCTGTCTAGATTTTCATTTAGGATTTTAAGCATGAACATAAGAAGCATGCGTAAAAACTTTGATAATTTCCTAGTAACCCTAAAAAGGTTGGATCTTGATTTCGACGCTATTGTCTTCAGCGAGTGCTGGCTTAATGAGTTTGTGACGGTCCCCCTATTGCAAGGATTTACATCATTTTACTCTCAAAAGTATATTAACAGGGCAGGAGGAGTCGCTATCTACATAAGAGATAGGTGGTCAGCCAATTTTTCTGAGCTGAACGCCGAGGGTAATTGTATTCTCGCAGAAGTAGAAAATCACTTCTCAGTAGTAGCCGCTTACAGATCACCTAGTTACACCAACCCAGAAATATTTATCGCTCTCTTGACGCTAACTTAAAAACGGTTAGTCCCTCTCCTTGTCTTATTTTTGCTGGAGACATAAACTTAAATATTATTGGGTCCGCAGCTGACAAAAACTTGCACACGGAGTACTTAGATGTACCAACTCGGGTCAAAACCTGCATAGATCACATTTTTGTACCCGTAAAATCTAATGCAGAGTCCGTAGTCTATCTCAATGCTGCCACTGACCATGATATCACTATGGCAGGCATAATGTTAAAGACACACAAACCAAAAAGACCAAAACCTATTCGATCAAGAGTAATAGTTGACATAGACTCAATAAGATCAGAGCTGGAAGGAATGGACTGGTCAACAGTAATAAACTGCAGCTCTCTTGAAGAGTCTGTAACTCATTTTACTAAGACGGTATCAGAGGCAATATTGAGATATTCAAAAACTTGTGTAATAAGCCGCTCCAGAACTACCTTACACCCCTGGATGACTCCTGGTTTAATCAGATGCTCTAAACACCGCGATAAACTTCATATAGAATAGCAAGGACCCAAACAACCCAACTAAAAAACTTATATATACGCGCTATAGAAATTTTTACATAAATCTAATTAGAAGACTTAAACGTGATTACAACAAAAAAGAAATAATCAAAAATAAATATGCTCCAAAAAAACTCTGGGGTACTATTAACCGCATAACTGGCAAAGACACTAGCTCAAGTTCTCCCCTGGCTCTCATCAACTCAAGACCCTCCGTAAAAGAGTATCTCAATGTTTGCAACTCCTACTTTGGCTCTGTAGGTAATAAGCTGGCAAACTCTATCATGTTGAAATTAAATGAGACTCAAGAGTCCCTTGCCGATAAAGTTCACATTCCTGATCAACTCGTTGATTCATTTTTCATGAATCCTACAGATGAACTGGAAGTTTAGGGTCTCATCCGGTCTCTTGATTCAGGTAGTGCGCCTGGTATGGACGGCATCACTAACAAACTTTTAAAATCAGTGGCCCACACAATCGCGGAGCCTCTGGCTGCGATATTTAACTTAAGTATCTCGTGGGGAGTCTTCCCAAGCCAGTGCAAAGTTGCGGCAGTTACCCCATATACAAGAATGGAGTTACGGACGATCCTTGTAATTACCGACCCAATCACTCCTGGGTGACTAACTATCCGGCGGCTGACTAACTATCTTGAAAATAATAGGATACTCTCGGACCGTCAGTTCGGTTTCCGCCAGGGAAAATCAACTGAGGACGCAGTAACTCTTCTCACAAATATGGTTGTAACTCATCTCGATCAGGGTCGATCCTGTGTCGGTGTTTTTCTCGATATGGCTAAAGCATTCGACACGGTATCCATCCCCATCCTCCTTAAGAAATTAAGTGCTCTTAGGATTTGTGGTCTAGCTCTAAACTGGTTTTCCAGCTATCTGTCGGATAGAAAGCAATGCGTCCAAATAGGCGATCAGGCAAGGGATCTTAGATCTATAGATTTTGGTGTTCCTCAAGGTAGCATCTTGGGGCCGACTCTTTTTATTTCGTACATTAATGACATTATGTCAATTCAACTTGAAAATAGTGAGGTTGTATGTTATGCTGACGATACAGCCATAATATTCTATGGTAAATCTTGGTACGACGCCTACTTTTCAGCCATCTCCGGGTTGCATAAATTACAAAAATGGTTAAATAACAACATCTTAACACTGAACACCTCAAAAACGCAGTTAATTTGTTTTCATGAAACTGCAGCGTCTGAACCGCCACCCTCACTTTTCAATAGCCTTAAAGTACATAATAACAACTGTAGTTTTCGCTCCGTGAGCTCGCCAAATTGTAATTGTGACCAGATAGGGTCGGCTCCCTTAAATATTTAGGCATTATAATAGATGAAAATCTTAACTTTAAAAGTCATATATCGGTGACATCAGCCAGGGTCCGTAAGCTGATACACACGATGAGACTATTGAGAGATTCTACTGATGGCAGCATTTTAAAGTCCGTCTACCTTGCACTATGTCAGTCCGTACTTAGCTATTATATACTGGCGTGGGGTGGCATATCCTCCTCTACGTTGATAGTACTGGAAAGGGCCCAGAGGGCAGTTTTGAATGTAGCTATGGGTAAACCAAGGCGCTATCATACGTCAGACCTCTTTAGAGAAGCTCAAGTTTTAAGTGTCCGTAGATTGTATCTTCTGAGGGCCTTTACATTTATGCATAGGGAAGCTTCAAAACTGCCGACGTTTAATACATTAATAAATAAAAGAGTGTTTAAGATCCCCACAACCTTAGTTAAAACGTCTTTCGCAAGTCACATTCACGCACAAGTACGCACCCCTTTTAATTAGAATCTGTTTGTTATGTCTGTAATTGTTTATTTTTTTTTGTCATTTTTGCTTGGCTGTACATAATTGTTTTACTTAATTTCGAAAAATAGCCACTTTGATCAATTGTAAAATCTTTTGCTTGACCCCCACGAGATAGACCATGCCTAGTGTGGGAGTCACAGAACTTATTGTATTTTGGCTACGTGTTTTCTGGTAAATAAACAAATTTACTATTTATTATTATTATTATTAATTTAATTTCGTCAATACGTAATTTCGATAGAGAAAGTAGCTGAGTGCTACCATTTTTGGGGATCCTATCATTGATATAGTACGGGTAATATGGTCACTTTCTTATAACTCAAAAACTGCAGCTTTGTTTCCATAGAGGCGATGTCCATCAAATAATAAAGGGTTAAAAGGGCGCTGTTTTATCGACGCCATTTTGACAGTTGACATTATAGTAAATATTTTAGTCGATTTTAGTATGATGTAGAGTAGTTAGTTTTTTTAAGTGGATTTTTCGAAGTGTTCCTGATAATTTACAAAGCTCATTTGTTTCTTTTTTCTTAATATATATTTGTTACAGTATACGACTTTGTGTTTTTGTCGCTGTCCTTCTCCTAGTTTTGGTGACCGTATTACCCTCATCTTATAATTAAATTTAAACCCAAGCACACCACTCCAAGACCTCAAGGTACTGTTGGTTAAGCGGAGGTTGGACCTAGTAATAATATTCATAAGCTAAAGGTAGCCAAGGTAATTAGTGTGGTGTAGTGGCCATGGGTGCTGTAAAGCACCTGAAACGTCCCGAATTAAAAAGTTATCAGTTAAAAATTAAAGTCAATAAAATCCGTACAGTTATTTTAATCTAACCTTTATGTGTATAGTAATGTTCTTAATTTGTTCACGTAAATAAAAGAAATCATTCCGCAGCTTGTTGTCGCTGGTGATGAGAGCGCTGGTTCTTTTATATATATGTATATAATGTATAAGTTTCACCTTCATTTGAAAAAATCTTACATGTAAAAATTTATTTTTATTTGTTCGTATTTAGCGCGCTGTCATTACCGGTGAAACTTCGTCAAAGTATTGCTTGCATTACTTTGACGAAGTTTCACCGGTAATTTGAACCGGAATTTTGGCTGACTGACTGATGAGACTGACTGATGAGGCTGACATACCTAGTTGGACGCGTACGGTAGATGGCACCCGTGCGAAGCCGGGGCAGATTGCTAGTATTTATTATAAAAAATTGAAGTGGTACACCAACTTAGTCTACCTGGAATGTAGCTGCTACATTCCATGGACAATTGTGACCAACTTCAAATAATGAAGACTACAGACGGGTTGTCTCCCCTGGGGGCTCCGCTTCAATCTTCAGCGTGGCTCTACCAGTCTACCACATATCCACTATGTTATAATGTCCTAGTGAGGGCTATAATGTTTCGCACACTAGATGTCGCTAAATGAGACTGTAGTAAATTTTCCGTTACACCGTGTCATTTAATAAAAAAGGACCTGGTTGACCGAGCTTTGCTCGGTATTTTTCACTCGGTTTTTTTTTAATTCGTGTGTGTTGTAAATTATATTTAGATACAAAATACATAATGATGAAATATGAAGAATATTTTTTAATCTTAGCGACATAATAGAAAAAACTGAACTGGCTATTTGAATAAAAAATCATGAGTGCAATCAGTTTAATTTAATAAAAAAATACTAAAAAAGGGCTCGAAAAAATAGATTTTCTCAAAAAAGAAAGGAACTTGAATAAAAAATTAAAAAAAGTCGGCCGGTCGGTCTGGACTTGAACCAGGGTATTACGATTTTGTGACCGCCCAATATACCAATTAAGTTATTTATAATTATTAAGGGGAAATATAATGTCAAATGGCTTAGCAAGATCCTTCGTAATGCCGAAAATATTGCAGCATTAATTTTGAAATAAATATATGGTAAAGTTGAGGATTAATGTTAAGGATTATGTTAGACGGAAACACGATTTCGTAAAATTTTCTCGATAGAAAAAAAATCCAAAGTTACCTCCAAAATAAACAATAAACCGCTGTTACTCATAAAATACTTTAAATAAGATCATGAAACTTTGCATACTAACTGAACCAACTATAAAGCAGTGCTTATGTTATTTACTTTTTTTTTAAATACCATTATTTTCACTGTAAAAAGAAATTACCTAAACTATCGACCTTTTGAAGCGTGATTCCTGCAGCACGGTCATTCTGCCTCGGCTTTTGAACGGGGAGGTTGTGTCGCTTACGATCAGAATATACATTACGCAACAGTACGACGTAAAATTAAAATGGGAAATAACCGTGATAAAAATAAGAAGCGACTGGCTTGGCGTTAAGAAACAGGCATAAATATGATAAACCTAATGAAATAAGGGTCTAACGACCTTTCTACTTACAGTATTAGTGATTACAAACATGTCGGTACATAGCATACGACGCGCGGGCAAGTGGGGACGAAATTAGAATTTGAGCTGACTTACTCTATCCTCTTAATAGACTGTCGAAATTTACCTTCTTATTCTAACGATATTGTAGCAGTTTTTCATTGCCTAAAAACACGGACATAAAGACATTTTCTAAAGGAGCCGTTTCCGAGATTCCGATTATTTATATATAGTTAATCAGTTTCTAGAGTATCCTATACTATTAAACGAGCAATTCTTGTATATATAATCGGGTTCTCGGAAACGGCTCCAACGATTTTCTTAAAATTAGTGTCCAGGGAGTTTCGGGGATAAAAAATCGATCTAGCTAAGATTTATTTTTATAAATAGCTTAATTGGTATAATGGGCGGTCACAGAATAGAAAAACCCCGGTTCGAGCCCTGACCGACCGACCGACTTTTTTAATTTTTTTTTCAAGTTCCTTTCTTTTTTGAGAAAATCTATTTTTTCTAGCCCTTTTTTTAGTATTTTTTAAAAACACGAAAATTTAAATTAAAATAATTGCACTCATGATTTTTTATTCAAATAACCAGTTCCGTTTTTTCTGTTATGTCGTTAAGATCAAAAAATATTATTTATATTTCATCAGTATGTAATTTGTATCTAAATATAATTTCCAAAACATACGAATAAAAAAAAAACCGAGCGAAAAATACCGAGCAAAGCTCGGTCAACCAGGTACTTTTATTAATACACAAAACAATGCTCCAGTGATTTGCTCTTTAAATTTTTACTTTTCTTTAAATTTTATCACTTTAAGTTACATTTATATTTGGTTTCTATATTGTATTCATTTGTATTTGCATTAAGAGCCGTGGTGGCTGTGACGGTTAGCGCTCCCTTTAAAGTTCAAGGTACGAGAGCAACCCGGGTTCGATCCCCGCCGGCAACAATGAAATTGTTAATTGCAATTTTAAGTGCTTATTTACCACGTGCTCGGTGGTGTAGCAAAACATCGTGAAGAAACCTGCATGTCTTAGAAATAAGAAAAAAAAAATATTGCGAAGACATGTGAAGTTTGCAAAACCCTCTTACCCTCATCAGGAGTGACAACGCATCTGCATTTTGATTCCTAATCAAGGTTAAATGTATATATGTCTATGGGCGACAGCATCTACTTAACATTAGGTGGACTTGTGTGCTCGTTTGCCATAATCCCTCCCTTAATCTATAAAAAAACCACGCTGCAGCTATATTATAGTTGTAGCAGGAATGGGTCGGTTTGATCGAAGCAGGACCACGATTTCACAGAATATTATCAGCATGAAATAGCAAGACCCTTTTTACTGGAAACGTGGCATTTCACCATAGACCTCAGGGATGTGAACTCATTTGCATTTTGGTTTAAATTAACGATAACTGAAGATGTCCATTGTCCACAGACTCCACTTACCATCGGGTGGTCTGTGTGCGCGTTTGTCACACTTACTCTATAAATATAAAACATATTTAAAGGTTAATCCTGTAGCAATGTTTTTATTTACCGTTTGTAATAATTGATCTGTTAGTATAGACGCGCCCTCGGGACCGGACCGCTCCTCTGGGAGATTTAATATTTAACTAAGGCATTAGCCGCTCGATGCTTATAACGGATACTTTGTTGCGGATAGATTAAAAATAATCTATTGTTTTTTTTTTCACTTTGGTAATGGACACGTATTGTTATACTTTAGCCAGTGTCAATAAGTGTTATAAAATTATTTTATAACAATGTCCTTCAGACTGAATTTCAGTCATCCTGCGCTGGATAGGGTTGTAGTGCACAGGTGTATGTGCCAGTGCTGCACTATCTATTCGATCACTCTCACAGTCCGATGGGACGGTAATTCGATACGACAGGAGAGATGACAAACGGCTTTACGTGTTTTCGGCACGGGAGTCTACTTCCTGACTACGGGCAGTATCGGTTCGCCGATGGCCCAAAATGGGCTTTATGATGAAGAATGAATCGGGTCGTATATAAAACCTCCCTTTTAACATTTTTGATATAACATCCTCCTTTTTTCATCTTATCATTTTTTCTCAAGTTTACTTAAATATTTATTGGTGGATAATCTGTTGAAAATAATACAAAATTAATAAAAAGGGTTGATTATAAAGCTAATAAAAGTCACCCTTTTCCAAGCGATAATGACTCCAGCAAATATTGTAGATTAATAAACTCCACCTCAACGACGAGGGGGAAGGGCGCGGAGCGGGGGAAGGGGGGGGAGATCGGAAACGGAAGCCTGCGGCTGTTGGTACGTTATTGTACGTTTGTTTATATTGCCTTTTTGATTTGTTAGGTCGATGATATTTTTAATCTGTTTATTGAGGGGCTATCACAGGAAAAATTGATAATTAACGTAATCAGGCGTTAAGTAAATCCATTCAAGTATATTAAAGATTTTGTAAATTAACTAGCCAAGATCAAATCAGCCAAGATAAAATAATGTGTTTTGACTCAGGCAAAGTAGACTCTGCGGTGGTTACAGTCCACTTCACCGAAAGGGTGCTTCGTGTAGAGACGAAACACGTGTCGTATTATCGACGGTGCTGTATCTTTCCTAGTGCAGTATAGTAAAGTAGTGTAGTGGTATTAGGAGAAGTGGTGGCGCGGGGGGGGGGGGGTTGCTCCTCAAACTGGGTAGTACACAACGTTTTATTTCATTACGCGGATCTTAGCAGGGCTAAAATTGAAGTACTTGCTACTTCAAGTTAACGTACTATTTTAAAACTTTCCTCGTGCAGTATCTCACACGGAATTAGTTTTTTTATGGCCTGCAAATAATAAATAGTACGGATATATATTATATCGCAGAGACAATCCCAATTTAAAAAATACCAATTATATAGTTATAAGCTTATAACATATTATACATTATGAACAGTACCCGGATGACTGAGCTTTGCTCGGTTTTTTTTTAAATTACATACTGATGAATAATATTTTTATTTTTTGATTTCATTAACATAATAGAAAAAACTGAACTAGTTATTTGAATAAAAAATCATGAGTGCAGTTAGTTTAATTAAAAGTTTTGTATTTTTATAAAATACTAAAAAAGTGCTGGAAATAATAGATTTTCTCACAAAAGAAGGGAACTTGAAAAAAAAAGGAAAATACTCGGACCTAAAACGGGACGCGAACCAAGGCATTACGATTTTGCGACCGCTCGCTATCTACTTGAGCTATTACGATCATTAATACAGTGTCAAAATTTACCTTCCTATATTTTATGTTTATCCTATATATATATATATATATATATATATATATATATATATATATATATATATATATATATATATATATATATATATATATATATATATATATATATATATATATATATATATATATATATATATATATATATATATATATATATATATGTATATATATATATATACAAGAATTGCTCGTTTAAAGGTATAGGATATAAAATGCTACATCTACACTGTATTTCTTTTGTACTGTGTAGGCGGTTTACATACATGAATCGCACATGGTTCCAAACACGGAACCTTTATTGAAGACCATAAAACTATGTAGAGTGCTGAATCCGAGAGCGCCGGGTCAGCTCGCACAGGGTCGCTGATATAGTCCCAAATTCAAAAAATGTTCTTTATTATTATAAATAAAACAACTGATTCACCAAAGCAAAGTCAATAAGAAATAAATTTATAGAATTTCAATGATCCTTCTAGCGAAAACACGTGTTAAAAATACAGCGCCATCTATGAATAACTCATAATACTATAAAATATGTTACTATATATATTATTAGTACATCGTCATCTATTTACTCACTCACACAATTATTACTGCTACATGTTATTGTTTTATGAGCGAATATTGAACAGCTGCAGAGTGCAGACCATTGTTTTATAAACTACACTGCAATGTACGATTTCTTATGTTTACGTGAAAGTACAATCAGACTAATTTTACACCTAGTAAATATATACTGCTGCTATATTATGGTTGCAGCACGAATGAGTCAGCTTGACCGGGTTGGGACCGCATTTTCACAGAATACTAGCGTAAAATAGCAGCTAAATGGTATCGTATGGTGAGTGTAGAGAGCCGGAGACCCTTTTTAGTGGAAACGAGGCATTCCTCAGGGGTGACAACGCATTCGCACTTTGATCCTTAATAAATTTGGATGTCTATGGACCACAGCATCCATTTACCATCAGGTGGACTGTTTGTTCGTTCGTCAAAAAACACTCTAAGCTCGATTTTCATTCCACGTTTATAAATAATATTCATTTTAAATAGTTGAACAACTCGCATTAGTTATTGTCTGTAGTAATCCTAATGAGAACACTAGGTCATACAAGTAAATAAATATTTTATTTTATCCTGGGATCAAGATACTAGAACAAAGTTATACAATTATAGTTTTGTCATCGGTCCTCGTATGAGTCCAAATTTTCAAGTCAATCGGTAGTCTACAAGTTTGTGAAAGCATTAGAAGATTCTGTTACACAGTTAGATACAAAACAAGTATGTAAAAAGTACTATGTGTAAATGTATTCACGTCAACGTGTTTTAGCATTGAGGGCCGCGGGCTTAAATCCCGCGCATAACATGTATTTGTACAGCCTACAAATAATCGTTCTGGATCTGGATGTTTGTTCTTGTGCAATTTATGTATGTAAACTGCCAACCATGATGCGGGAGATCCACGTGTGGAACGTTTTTTAAATGAAACTATTCTGCGTAGAGGGCTGCCGTGACCGAAATTTAGTGTGGACGATATAATAATAATATTTTTTATTTGAGATGTCAAAGATCCAAAAGTTGATAGTATCACTTATATTAGGTTAATAAGTCAATAATATAGATAACAAATCTTAACCCAAAATGAAATCACAATAAAATCAAACTAAAAATAAAATATCGAAATGAAGTCAATAGGAATTTAAATTAAACAACCGTATTTTAAAATAACCCTCCTCACAAAGCAGGTGCACAGCGGAGACGTGTACCTATCTGCCAGGGTTTGCAGAATGCTGTTGGGACCGTCAGGCACCTTAAACGTCAGCGACGTGGTTTTTTGCGAACAATGACTGCAAAGCCGTCAATTTGGTATTCTGCAAAAATCGCTGATGCACTACAGAAACGAGTCGATTCTAACAACATACTGAATACTATATTGGTCTTGTAAGGTGTCCAGCGACATATTGTTAATTAGTGAAGAAGATAAATATTATTTTCTCTACATTTAAACATAATTAAAGTCTGTTAGCGTGTAATACTGAAGCTGGCTTTTATTAAACTGAGGAGTTTATTCGCATGCTATTAATATATAGGTAAACAAATACTTTTTTAATTTTATCTGTCGATCTATCTATCGGCCTACCTGTGCGGGATAATGCTCAGAGCGGCTGAGCCGATTGCGCTGAACCCTTCAACCGGTAACCGCGGTTTTTGTAAAAAAAAAACCTTGAAAAATAAGACTAAAATATCGAAGCGGCACTCATAAATAATTCAAAGAACACCTTGAAAGAATTAAAACCTCCATTCAATTTAGCGCATTGTTGACGCAACCCCGCGCGCGTGACGTCATCTGCATCCCCCATTGACTCCCGCGCGACTCTCAACAGATTGATCTGGCGTCAATCTCGCGTAATCTTAAACACGATATTTAAAATAACAAGTGATTTGGAACGAGCCGTGGTTGCGAGCCGAGGAGTTGGTACTGCCTTTGAATAATTTATAATATCAATTGCTGACGCATAAAGGTGGTAAATAGCTTTACGTCAAAAAACTCCACCATATAAATACTAAATTAAATTTAAATATTTTATTTCGAAATTGTATGTGGTTTTTAAGCCCCTGACGAAAACATGTATCTGTGTGTTTTTGTGTCTGTGTTCTGTGCATTTGTGTTTGTGTGTTTGTGTCTGTGTGTCTAACTGTGATAACATATGTAGTTCCTGAACGGAAGAACCAATTTTGAGTAAGTTTTTTTCGTTTGAAAGGTGTCTCAATCGAGTACTGATTAAAAAGACGATTTCAATCAAAAAGCATCTGAATTTCAATAGAAAAGATGGCTGGCGGCTATTATCTGCTTGAGATCCTTTAATTAATAAAATTAAAAGTAAACCCAAGCACACCACTGCAAGACCTCAATACACTGTAAGCTCACTTCTGCGTAGATCGGACTAAAAGTAATTAAAAAGCTGAAGGTAGCTTTGAGCCTCAAACATCTCAGTGCCCCGTATCCATGGGTGCTGTTAAGCACCAGAAACATAAAAACCGTAAAATTAGTTTTATTAAAAGTTTCATTAAAATTCGTAATATACGATATCTTTATGTTTTACGATTTTAAGCTTGCCTTTAAATATTGAGTCACAAGTTATCACTGAAGAGTTGTAATCAATATTTATTTTCAGAAGTAATGGCAAAGGTGCGCACAGTTCACTCGATGTTGTGTAAATTCTGTGGCCTACATTCTTTCCTGCATATTAAGTAGATATGTAGTCACCCCTGAGGACTAAGATGGATTCTCTACATTTACTATACAAAACACGAGTCTGGGCCGAGCCGAGAGTCGGCCGTAGCACGGTCAACTAATATTACATATATTTTGTATGGACGCACTCACGCTATACCGAGCGGCAACCGAGTGACGGCCGAGCAACGGACCACGCTCGGCAACAACTCGGTCCCGCCTTGTAGACTTGTTGAAGACTTATCAGATACTTCATCGTCCAGAGCGATCGCAATAGCCGCTAATTCTATATCGTCAAACTTCAACATGATTGTCGTCTAATTATAACACTATTTTTGCTCGGACGAGTATATTATATCACAGCGCAACGGTAATTTCTCGGTCGATTTCAGGCACGGGATCGGCTCGGTGACCGTGCTACGGCCGATATTCAGCTCGGACCCGACTCGATGTAGTGTGAGTCAACCTTTGAGCTGCTATTACACGCTGGTATTCTGTGAAAGTGGGTCGTATCAGGGTCGAGGCGACCGTAGCCAAGATATAGCTGCAACGTGGCTCTAGAAAACTGGAGACGATTTTTACTGGATATGAGGTATTCCATCTTAGTGTTGTGGGGTGACAACACTTCTGTAATGATTTCTTAAATTTACGCGAACACTACACATTGAATAAAACTATTATTTACGGATTTTATCGCGTTTAATTACATTAATTTATTGTTTTTATTATCCCGACGTTTCGGGTGCTTTACAGCGCCCATGGTCACGGGGGGGACTGAGATGTTTGACGTCCCAATGTCATAGTTAGTCCGGCTACCTTCAGTTTTTTAATATTAATTTTTGGTTAATTTTACGAAAAATTAATATTTATATGAAATTTTACCAAAAATTAATATATATATGAAATAGCATGGTTAATTTTACCAAAAATTAATATTAAAAAACTGAAGGTAGCCGGACTAACTATGACATTGGGACGTCAAACATCTCAGTCCCCCCCGTGACCATGGGCGCTGTAAAGCACCCGAAACGTCGGGATAATAAAAACAATAAATTAATGTAATTAAACGCGATAAAATCCGTAAATAATAGTTTTAACACTTCTGTATTTAAAAAAATAATGAAGTGTAAGTATAGATGTCTATGGGTCACAGTAGTGGTCACTTGCTGTCAAGTGGACACTGTGTTCTTATTTGTCACCTTTATTCTTTATGTAAAAAGAAAAAGCGTGTACCCGGTTTATTATGAAAAAATGATTTCGTAATGGTTATTATATCACTGATGAGTACATGATTGGTAATAGCCCCTGGGAATGAGGTGATCGCTACCATGCTATTTCTTGATGCTTTCATGTTTAATTGTATAGAATATTATATTCCAAATAAAAAAACTCCTACTACGTTTCTTGCTAGAGCCGTGGTAGCTCAGGTTGTTGTAAATTGTAAATTTCATAGTACGCGAGCAAACCGGGTTCGATCCTCGCCGGCAACAATGAAATTGCTTATTTCAATTTTAAGTGCTGATTTACTACATGCTTGGCGGTAAAGGAAAACATCGCGAGGGAACCTACATGTCTGAGAAATAAGACAGAAAATATCTGAAGATATGTACGAAGTTCACCAACACGCTTTGGGGCAGTGCTGCAGACACTTCCTTGCCTTAAAACTCTCTTAGAAATGAGGGGTGGTCTGTTCCCAGCAGTGGAACGTATATAGCCTGCAACTTTTACTTTTAACGTTTCTCGCTGGTTCTTCCAAGGGCAGAGGTTTTTTTCCATACCAGTGGTAAAGCTCAAATAACTTTCAACAAGTATTTTTGTAATTGATATTGAATATAAATAATTCTACCCTATTCGGCCACTAAGCTATTGGGGTTATTTCGCAATGAGAAAAAAATGAAATCTTTCTGGAAGTTATCTCGTCGGGTGGCGCGCCTGTTGATCGCGGATTGCCGTCTGGGAGCAAATTGCGGCGGAAGCAAGGTGCGGGTTCATTTCCGGGAGACGCGACGCGTTTCGTTTTAGCTCCGTGATCATTTGCTCTCTTTTGGTTATAACTAAGTTGATATAGTTTAACAAACTATACTCCTGACTACTATAGTCAACCAAATCTAAGAATACCTTTTGACGTTTCACATTAATCATTTAGCAATAACTTTGCACAAGCGTACTCACACGATTTAAAGCAACCATTTGCGTAAATCCGAAGAATTATAAAGTTATCTATATTTTATTACAACATGTATAGTTTTTTTCACTACATTTTTGAATCTTTCAAACAAAGCTTTCAAAATATTAAAAAATAGACAGTATCACCTTTTTGTACTTGACGTCGTTTCAATGATACGAGTATGTCTCTATGTACGTTACCGTAGTGTTTGGATGATTAAAATTAATTGTTATGCGAATAATCGGCAAAAATATTCCAATAATCGGTAAAAATATTCAAATAATCGAATAGTTAATTTTTAATGTATTATTTTTAATTTAATTTTTATTTTTAAAATTCCTTAAATTACATGAACCATGAATAAAACAAATTTATTTTTTTTAAAATTTGTCAACGTAAATTTGTGTGGGCAAAAAACTCATATACAAGGCCGCGATATAAAAACCACTACGTAATTTCAATATCCCGCCATTTCGGGAGCTTACTGTACGTAATTTTGTGATTTCGTGTTTGTCTTCTTATTTTGTTACTCGGCTTTAACTTTTTGGACTGTTTCTTCAATATTCGTTGAAGCATGTGCCCACTACACAAAGGATCATTGGGCAAAAGTGGTAGAAAAAGCAAAACAAAAAATATTATGGATGACTTTGAAAGCGACATTAATTTTGACTGCATTATCTAAAATTAAACAACGACAGCTACTAGACTAGTTGTACTAAAAGTGATTGAATAAATTTATTTTTAATTTAGTTATAATCTTAAATTTTTATAACTGTGCCTCTAGAAATTCCTAACAACAAATACGTAGAAACTGATAAATCTTATGTTTTAAATTATCCGTTTTAATAATGATTTCTTAAACTTACGCGAACACTACACATTGAATAAAACTATTATTTACGGATTTTATCGCGTTTAATTACTTTAATTTGTTTTTATTATTATCCCGACGTTTCGGGTGCTTTACAGCGCCCATGGTCACGGGGGGGACGGGGGGGTCGGGATAATAATAAAAACAAATTAAAGTAATTAAACGCGATAAAATCCGTAAATAATAGTTTTATTCAATTATCCGTTTTAAATTTATTCTGGTATTATTCAAACCAAACTGTAAAATGATTACCAACTCTTAATAATCGATATCGAATTTTTTATGAATCGAATATTGTACGTTCCCATTTTTGGTTGGCATGCCTGGTGCAATAAGTCTGACAGATGTCAAAACGTATTTCTTAGATTGGGTTGACTATAATTATACCGTATACTCGACTCCAGAGTTAGTAATTCATTTTTGGGGCGATGGGAAAATATTCAAATCTCACTTTCGTCAAATTTAAATACTTTATTTAACAAGTATTGTATAAAAAGGGTTATACAATATTAACCTCTCAAACGCCAAGCGTCCAAATTTGGCCGCTTCGATATTCCGTCAAAATTCGAGAGGTCAAATTTGACCGCACCCACCCTACAGAAATTTAACCCATAAATACTTATGATTAGAGACTATTTTTCTATGAAGAATTTAGCATCATAGAATCAATATGAAATTTTCTATCCTCTCGAGTAGTAAAAAGTTAACTTCCCTATAAATATTTATTTATAATCTACGTTCATTTCATACGCCATTTTCGCGTGAATGTTATTGTGTGGATTTTTCGATTTTTCCATTGTTTTGTTAATGTTTTATTAGTGTTTTAGTATAGTGTTTTATTATAAAATTGTAACGAAAGTGTTTGTGCGAATATAATTTATCTTTTTACGTAAATAATTTCGAGTAATATATTATATTGAAATAATTGTGATTTTCACGCTGCCGACATACGCTTGGATGTTTCTTTGTTATCAAAATGCCTACAATAAAATGTTTTTGTAATGAAATATAAACTGACTTTTGTTTAGACCACAGGATAGATAATTTTGTATAGATTATATAATGCCGAACTTCTTCGTGGAAAAGTAGTCTCTAAATATAAATTTAATGGTTTTAAGTGCTGTGGGTGGGTGCGATCGCATGTGACCGCTCGAGATTTGCCAGGCGCATGCAACTGCGGCGATTGAAGGGTTAGGGATTTATGGATGACTAGCGATTCGCTCCGGCTTCCCATGGTTGTTTTCTGAATCTCAACGACAGCACCATCTACTGGATCCAATCGTAAATCCAAGCCATTCTTTAATCAACATAATCACGCACACAAAATTTCATTAAAGGTGGTCCCGACCTTTCGGAGGAGTTCAGTCACATACACACGGAGAGAATTATATATACTTTTCTCTACTATAATATACATATAAACCTTCGTCTTTAATCATTCTGTCTATTGATGAAGACCGCATCAAAATCTGTTGCGTGGTTTAAAAGATCTGAACTTACTGACGGCGGGAAGCGACTTTGAATTGAAGCGACCTGGGAATGAGCTGTTTCTACTCATATTTCTACTTTGTTTTGTGTTGAGGCCCTTTGAGTATTTATTATTTTACTAGAGATAATGGATATGTATATGATAAGTATTTTTTATATTTAATTATTTATTGCATTTACATATGGTTTTGTTTGACACATTACAGCATATGCACCCTGCAAGGGTATAACAATACGAAATAAAGCTAGCTAGCTCTAATGCCTTAACTCTAACACTAATATTTATATTTTTTTATACATTTCAGGTATTATTATAGTATTTACTATACATTATATTACTATATTTATTTATTTACTTCAATTGTACATAATATTCATCTACTTTATAGTTACTTCTCAATCAAAAAGCTTTTTAGTGCTATATCACGAACTTCCTATATTCTTCCATCTCTATTATATCTTTGGGTAATGTTTAACATAGTTTAACCGCTTTTTTAAAGTTTTATTTAAATTAATGTTTTACTTTTACCATTGGTTCCAGAAAAAACCCCAGGCCTTGGGAGAACTAACAAGAACCCAGCAGGACGTTTTGTTTCAAAGTAAAATTTTACAATAAAATAATTTTTGCAAACTATTTACAAATTTATTTAAGAAACAGCTTAGAAGCGAACGTTATTATTAACTATGTATCCGTTTATGTTATAATATAATCCTTTTTAAACAATTTTTTCTTTATAAAATATTGAAACTTGGTAATATAGCTTGTACATTTTCTGAGATTTTGTTGTAATATCGAATACATTGCCCCAAGAATGAATTACTGAGTCTGTGGAGTCGAGAAACTGATAACACTAGCTTGCGTTTGTTCCTGGTGTTGACAGAGCGTACGTCACATAATTTTTTTATAAAAAGCACTCACTACATTTCATAAGTAGTAGGGCCATACTACAGTTATAGTAGTAGTATAGTTGTCGACTCGACCGGGGAGAAACCACGCTCTCACGGAATACCAGCGTAAAATAGCTGCTCAGTGATGTTGTGTTTCGTATGGTGCGTGTAGAGAACCGAAGAGCCTTTTTACTGGAAACGAGGCATTCCATCTTAGTACTCACAGATGACAACTCATCTGCATTTTAATTCGTAATCGAGAATAGATGTAGATGTCTATGGGCCGCTGCAACCAACCATTAGGTGGACTGTGTGCTCGTTTGTCACCCTGATCCTATAAAAAAATATGTCAATTTTTTTATTGTTTTAAAAATAAACAATACGGTCCAATACGGTAACTTCTCACATTGAGATTTTCTCCTGGATCGTGGAGGCAGTTTACATACATATATTTCACAAAGAAAACCATCCAGACCCAGAACAATTATATGTAGGCCATATAAATACTTGTTCCGTGTGGGATTTGAACCCAGCACCGCAACTCATGCCACTTAGCCGCTGATGACATTCTCACGATGTCCATAACCAAAACACATCATAAATAAATCATTTAAATTTCAACCCACATCTAGTATTCAAAGGCGAGGCATGTTGACCCCCGAACAAAGCGGTTCAAAAGCACTCGTACCAGGATATCATAAGTCAACAGCATTTATTAATGAACTGCTGTTAATCGGTTAATATGAACAGTCAACCCTTCTACGCAGTTGGGGTGGAGCGGCGTTTATTTTACGCAGTTACAAGTGCATAGGGTTTTAGAATTATGATTGTAAGCTGTTATTTTTTTTAAATATAAAACTCCAGCCGTGAAATTTTAGAAAAAGAATTGGGGTCCCGTGCGCAAAAATTAAAATGAAATCCGATCGTAATAAATTGCACGCGGGCGAAGTTGCAGCTATTTGTTGCTATATATTAATTTTGACTGGATCCTAACTGTTAATTCCGATAAATTAACGTGTTGGGAAAATCTCAATATTTATTTAGTTGACTTCGCCCCAACCATACACAGAAAAAGCAAAAAAAATATACATTTAACCCTAAAATTTGCAGTCGAATGTCTCCCACCGGGAGGGTCGCCGAGTTGTTTGGGGGTCTCTTTGTGTCAATTGATTGTGAATCAATTGGGGGATGTTATCTAATTGTGTGCCGAAGTGTTGACAGATACAGGTTCTAAGGGATCAGCGGTTATGGCAGTAGCCCTGGGTTCGAGCCTCGAATAGAAAGTTAATAAGATATAAATATTCATAATTAATTTATATCAGCATATCAGCAAACATAAGGATCGTCCCCCACCCAAAATAAAGTGGCATTTGTTGCATAAGGAGGAGTATGCAAGTGAATTTAGAGAGCTAGTTGTAAACAAGATGATAGAGATGGGTGATATCGAAGGAATGAGTGTGAATGAGTGCTGGAAGGAAATGGATGATTGTATCCGAAGTGTGGCAAGGAAGGTGTTAGGCGAAACAAAAGGGAAGCGTATGATAGATAAGGATGGGTGGTGGTGGAGTGAAAGTATTAGAGAAGTTTTGAGAGAAAAGAAAAATGCCTTTAAAGAATGGCAGAGCGTAGAAGACCAGAATGAATCCATAAAAGAAAGTAAGAGAGGGGCGTATAAAGAATGTAAGAAGAGAGCGAAGAAGGAAGTTGCTATTTGTAGGGCAGAGGCGCAAGATAAATTATATCGGTCCCTTGAAAGCCCCGAAGGTCAAAAACGACTTTTTCAAATTGCAAGAGCGAGAGAAAGGAATGGAAGAGATGTTTCACATGTGAAATGTATAAAAGATGATTCTGGAAGGATTTTGACTGACGATGAAAGTATAAAGAAGCGATGGAAGGAGTATTTTGAGAAATTGATGAATGAGGAGAATGAATGGAATGGTATGCTTGAAAACCCACCAGTGAATATGGGCTTAGTGAGAGAAATTAGTGTGGAAGAAGTAAAAATGGCTGTTAGGAATATGAAGAATGGGAAGGCAGTCGGCCCAGATGGAATACCAGTAGAAGTGTGGAAGTTGCTGAGTGCGGATGGATGGAAGTGGTTGAGTTTATTTTTCGGTAAATTGTTGCAGGAAGAACAAATACCTGAGGAATGGTGCAGTAGTATACTGGTCCCCATTTTTAAAAACAAAGGAGACATTCAAAACTGCAGCAGTTACCGGGGAATAAAACTCATGTCACATACGATGAAAGTCTGGGAAAGAATAATAGAGAGAAGAATGAGAGAAGAGTGTGAGATAACACAAAACCAGTTCGGATTCATGCCCGGTCGAGGTACGACAGATGCCATTTTCACATTACGCCAATTGTGCGAAAAGTACAAGCGCGTGCATAAAAATCTGCACATGGTTTTTGTCGACCTTGAAAAGGCGTACGATCGGGTTCCCCGTGAGGTTTTGTGGTGGGCGTTAAAGATGAAAGGTATGCCTGGGAAGTATGTGAGGTTAGTCCGTGCTATGTACAGAGCATCCCGTACATGTGTACGATCTGCCGCGGGAACTACGGGCAGTATCGATGTGGCGGTAGGGCTGCACCAAGGGTCGGCATTGAGCCCTTACCTCTTCCTACTGATTATGGACGCTTTGACGTCGGACCTACAGGATGAGGCACCCTGGTGCATGCTCTTTGCCGATGACATCGTGCTTGTCGGGGAAGAAGGCATCGAGGTACAGAGCAGACTGACGGGGTGGCAACAGAGGCTGGAAAGTGTTGGCTTGAAGATCAGCAGATCCAAAACCGAATATCTGTGCTGTGATTTCGGCGGTCTTTCCAGTCCTATACCCATGTCGTTGGATGGCGCTATACTGCCTACCTGCTCAGATTTCAAGTACCTCGGTTCCCTCATTCAAGGCGACGGCGGAATAGATAGAGCTGTGCAGCATAGGATTAACGCAGGGTGGATGAAATGGCGACAGGTCACAGCCACAACGTGCGATCCCCGAATGCCAATAAGGCTGAAGGGGAAAATTTACAAATCGATCATCCGACCTGTCGTCATGTATGGAAGTGAATGCTGGGCCGTCAAGAAGAAGGATGAAAATAGACTGCATGCGAATGAAATGAGAATGTTACGATGGATGTGTGGTGTGACAAGGATGGATAAGATAAGGAATGAGTATATAAGAGGAAGCCTGAAAGTAGCGCCAGTGGTAGAAAAGGTGAGAGGAAGCAGATTGGCATGGTTTGGGCATGTGATGCGGAGGGATGGAAGTCATGTCACAAAACGAGTGTTGAATATGAATGTGGAGGGACACACGGGCAGAGGAAGGCCGAATAAAAGATGGATCGATTGTGTGAAGAGTGATATGAGAATGAAAGGAGTAAGTATGGAAATGACGGCTGATAGAGAGGAATGGAACAAGAAGGTTTACTGCGCCGACCCCAGATAATGGGAAATGGTTTAGAGAATGAATGATCAGCATATCAAAAGCTAACAGTTCAATATAGGGCTCCCCTATAGATTGCTTCGTGGGAGGGATTTGAAATAGTTGACAAACTTGGCGGGTGGCTTGGCAACCGCAGTTTAATTTTTATTTGAACTTGTCATTGCCATTTACGTGATAGAGCATGCCGCAGCTATATTCTACTATCTCGGATTGAGGGCGACTAAATCTAGTCCAGTTCAAGCCCCACAAGACGTAAGTTTTCGCGTTTATTACTAAATAGAACCCTTGTGCCGTATCACCTCTATTTCAAGGCACTCCCCTCGTTGCATATGACAACGCCGAATATCCGGTCCTAGCTGAGACTGTCAACGTACAGTGCCGCTGAAAAGCTTGGCGTGCTCATCACAACGGGACAGTATTTCATTCCAGCACACCGCCTGCAACTGTACAAGGCACTTCGTCTTCACATGAAGTACTGGTTTCGTCTAGTTGCTCGCAGCCAGAACAGAGCGGTTCGAATCGTTGAAGAACGAGTTCCTTCTGATCGGCTTGACTCACTGGCGTTGCAAAGAGATGTTGCATCTCTTTGCGTATTCTACTGCATCTACTGCGGGAAGTGCCCAGGGGACTTTTTCGTATTAATTCCAGCCGCTTATTTCACCATTGCACATCGCGATACTATCTCGATCTTCATTGTGACCATTTATACCATCTGGATAAATCTGGCCGTCCACCACTGTACTATTTACAAGAAATTTTCTTCCTCGCACAACTATCGAAATCGCTTTTTAAATAACCGGCGAAACATCTACAATTCCCCTGGTGTTTCATATAAGCCCCATGATCGTTAGCCCTAGCTCATATAAAAAAAACTGTTTGTAACACGAACGGGTCGGCTCAACCAAGGAAAGCTTATGTGTTTCGTACGTTGAGTGTAGAGAACCGGGGACTATCTTTATTAGAAACAAGGCATTACATAGTAAGTGCAGAGAACAGAATACCCTTTTTACTGGTTACGAGGCATTCCGTCTTAGTCCTTAGGAATGACAACGCATCTGCATTTCGATTCTTAATCGAGGATATACTATGTGGATAAATTTAGATGTCTGTGGACTACAGACCCACTTACCATCAGGTGGACTGTGTGTTCGTTTGACCCCCTTATTCTATAAGAAAAAGCACACAGTCACCTGACAAGTTCATGTTGTGGTCCATATATACCTACATACAATCTCAAATAAAATTCATCACCCAAGAGGACTAAGATGTAATGTATAGTTACCAGTAAAAGTAACCCCGATTCTCATCACCAAATAGGAACCACAACAGCATTATGCTGCTATTTTATTCTGATAATCCATACCAGCGTGGTCCTTCCCCGGTCGGGTAATAATTCCATCTATACTTTTTATTTATTTTTATTTATTTATTTAACATATTATACATGATAAAGAGGATATAATATGGTACAACATAAGCTTAATAAAAAATTTTACCGTGTACCACAAAATGTAATCCATCCATCTATAATTCCATCTTAGTTATTAGGGGTAACAATGAATCTACATTTTGATTCTTATTCGAGGATAATTGTAAACGTCTGCAGGCAACCGAGGTTATTAAAGTAAATAACTGATCAAAACAGGGATGTAGAAGTAATTCTAAGAAAAATACCTTCTGAAAATGAAAAAACTTGAATACGAGGTTTTCTCAGAAACTACTTTGACGATTCGGTCTAAATTTACAGAAAAACTAACATCACCGAGGCTCTATCAGATTCCGCAAAGTAATTTTCGATCGACCACTCCGTTACAAAGTTATTAGATGTTTACTTGCTTACATACACACACACACACACACACACACTTACATATGGACGTCATCGCAAAATCAGCAAGAATAGCTTGCTAGGACCTCGAAACGTCGTAACATCATGAGAACTCGGTTTTTGAAAACCAGGGTGAAAACAATAACTTGCCCATTTTTTGAAAATCATTGATTTTTATAGCGAGAAGTTAAAAAATCTACCTTATATACGGGAGCACATTAGTGCAGACACTGATGCTGGGCGGTGAAAACGAGTCCGAGGGGTTACTCCTCTCCACACCAGGTAAAAAGGAGTACCAACTTACCAAATTATTATTAATCTGAGTAAATGAAGATCAATGGCCGCGACCATGAGAGATCATTACTTGAGAACGACCGATTTTAATGAAATTTCTTGTGTCTTTGAGAGGTTTCAGATGGGTTAGATTCACAATTGAACCGGTAGGTGGCGCTGCTTTCGGGATTCAGAAAACACCCGCGCAAAGCCGGGGCGGAGCGCTAGTTGGATATAAATTTAAATAAAACTAGTTTTTAACCTCTCAAACCCCAAGTGGTCAGATGCGACCAAGGCGATATTCCGTCAAATTCCAAACGGTTGGATTCGACCGCGCACACCCACAGCAATTTAAACATTTAACATTTGAAGAAGTTTGGCATTATAGAATCCTCTAGTGCAATAAAAAGTGAGTTGGTATATCGATATTTATTTATAATCTACGTTCATTACGTACGCCATTTTCATTTGAATGTTGTTTGTTTTTTTTAATTTATTTATTACACAAAAATATAGTCGGTTGTTCTTTATACAACTTTCGCCTAACTGCAGGGCAGTTCGTTGGCGAATACATCATCCTCTTACATTATATGTGCCTACTGTAACATGATCCTTAAGAACCTAAACTTAAAAATAGAAATTTAAATTTACACTAATTTAAAACAATTAAACTAATTAAAACTAATTATAACTACTGTTACATACGTTATTATATGCAACCTTATTATATGTATAGTATGTAAACGTTGTGTTGATTTTTGGATTTTTGTAGTGTTTTATTAATGTTTTACTATAGTGTTTTATTATAAAATTGTTATAAAAGTTTTTGTGTGAATATAATTTATCCTTTTAAATTAATAATATCGAGTGATATATAAAAATACAATAGTGATTTCCATGCTACCGATATCCGCTTGGTATGTACTTGGTTTTTGTTATCAAAATACAATAGTCTTTTTGTAATGAAATAAAACCTGACTTTTTTCTAGACCACAGGATAGAGAATTTTATATAGATTATATAATGCAAAACTTCTTCATAGAAATGTAGTCTCTAAATATAAGTTTTAATGGTTTAAATTGCTGTGGGTAGGTGCGGTCTCATGCGACCGCTCGGGATTTGATGGACGCATGCGACTGCGTAGGATTTTTATGGGGATTGAAGGGCTAATACGTGGTAGAGACACGCTGCAGTTATATTATGGTTGTAGCACGAATGGGGAGGCTCGACCGGGAAAGGACTACGCTCTCACAGAATAACAGCGTAAAATAACAGCTTTAATACTGCTGTTTTTCGTATCGTATCTGGAGACTCTTTCTTACTGGAAACGAGGCATTCCATCTTGGTTCTCAGGGGAGACAATGCATCTGCGTTTTGATTCTTTATCGAGGATAAATATAGATGTCTATGGGCCACAGCATACACTTACCATCAGGTGGATTATGTGCTCGTTTGTCGCCCCTATTCTATAAAAAAATGTCGCTTATATTAACTTATTATATAATATTTCCGAAGTTCCGAGCACTTTACAGTAGCCATGTTCACGGGGGGGCTGAGGTTTTAGACGTCCCAATGTCGTAGTTAACCGCGGCTACTTCCGGATTAAAATTATATATATATATATATATATGTATATATATATATATATATATATATATATATATATATATATATATATGTATATATATATATATATATATATATATATATATATATATATATATATCTATATATATATTCCTCTATTACAAATTCGGTAAACTTTAGTTAAAAATCACCGTACCCCGGCTTCCCTATATCTCGCATCTTCGCGCCCCCCGCGGCGTCCGCGGCAGCCGCCAAAATCCCGCGCCATTTAATCCAACCTCACCGCGACGCTGTCACTGTCACAAAGGCAGTTTTATTACAAACTGTCAGACGTCATATGACTGACAGGTCACGTTCGAGAAGCCGGTGCAGAGTTTACCTTTCTTGTTAAATTGAGTCCAGTTTGAAGAATATATGACATACAAATTATAATGAGAAAAATATCATAAAGAAAGAACGTATTTATTTATTGCTTCCTATTTCAGGAAATTAAATTTTACAAACGAGAAAAATACTTCATTAAATTAATAAATATTAAGTAATTAGTGACAAACTTGAGTGTGCTTTTTTTAGGCACTGGATTCATGTATATTGTATCAATGGCTTCATGTTGATGTACCCATTGCCTCGGACAGGCACCCCAGGTATATGGACTAATATTATTTAATTTATTATCAACATTTACTAACGTAATATGTTTAAGATTTTTTCTTTGTATTTAAAAAAGATAATTATTAGTTATTGTTATTATATCATTATGGTAAATTTTGTTGTTGGTGTTGTTAATATATAATTAAGTCTGGTATGGTGTATGTAACGGTGACATCGGTTCATGTTATTTTATTATTAACAAATTATTATTGGGTATATTTTCAATATTGCTATAGAACTTACGCATTTGATATAATTAATTTTAGTATTAGAATTGAATTAAATGAATGTCACTTTACCCTATGATCCTTGTTGTTTGAAATAAATAAATATTGAAAAAATTGGATTGCAGCAAACAAAAAGGCCATCGACTTAGCATACTGCTACAGCAACCGGGTCACCACAGCGCTGATTCCGACAGAGCCACATGAGTCAACTCGCGAGCAATCGCTGGACATAACTTAGTACCTATTTTACAACTTATAATCACCAAGATAAGTAAGTTACCATGTAGTGGCAGAGTAAGGTTATCCGCTGCCCCGTATCGTCTCGTGGATGTCGCAAGAGGCGAATGAGGGAAACGAATCAGCAGATGGGCAGCAGCGCTTTGCAAACAACGGTTGCCAACCCGCGTGGCAACTGTGGTAAATATCCCCCCTGGGAGACAATCTATGGGGGACGCTTATATGCATCAGTGGACTTGTAACAGTAGGTTGTAACTAAGAACATAAAGTTTATAATAGATATTATTTAGTATTTATTTTCTCCCACATATGATCAGTATTTTACAATAAACTAAGTATGGTTAGGTCATGTGGAAAGAACGAATGAGGAAAGAGTGACAAAGAAAATTTATATTGCAGAAGTAAATGGCAGAGTCGGAAAGGGACGTCCTCGGCGAAAATTTATCGACCAAATTGGCGATTTATTGAAAACGGGCCAAATTAGGAGTACCCTTAACCGACGAGCATGTATGCGTAGGTGTATGGATGTGAAGGAGGCGAGAGAGGTGTGTCAGGATCGTGCCAAATGGAAGTCTGTAGTCTCTGCCTACCGCTCTGGGTGACAGACGTGAGTGTTTTATGTTATATTATGTTACTAAGTAATAGTAGACTTATACAGCTAAATAACAGCTATAAATACTAACTAAATAAGATCTAGGTGGGAGACTGGTGCCCAAACTAGGATGCCCTGTGATATGGGATGACCAGGCCCCTCCGTCAACAGAAGTGATATTGCTGTAACTCTTAATAAAGATTACAACTACTTGTAAACAAAAGTACATTAAAATAGACTTGTTCAGTTTGGAGAAACTGTTTAAAAATTATTAAAAGATATTAGGTGTACATAAAAAGAAAAACCTGTTTTAAATACTAATTAAGGTAGGTAGGTCTATTAAGTGATATTAATGTGTCGGTTGTGTGTATATGTGGTGTATAAGTGTGTAAGGGTGTAGTGTATATTTAAACAATACGTTCAAATAGTTTTTTCTGTATGTTCGTAGTCTAATGATTTAATTCATTTAGTTAAGGAATTTATTGTCTCTCTCTGTTATTTAGAACATAAAATTAATATTAAATCTAATATTAATATAATACCTATGTAATAAATATTATGTACATTAAACTGGGTAATTAGCTCTCTTACTTAAATATTGAGATACGTATAGGTACGTAACGTACCCCGTAAACAAAATAACAAAATCCAAACAGTCAATTTAAATAAACAGTAATGTCAGTATATAAAATAATATAATCAAAATTAAATTAAATTCACGACAGATAACGCCTTCTACTGCCGATTCATATCAGGGTGATTTTTCAGGTCGACGGTGATTAAATGCCCCAGATATTTAAACTCTTCAACCATTACCAGGGGTTCACCATTTAATTTAATTTTGGGGTATATTAGCAGGACATTTCACACCAGCGGTCTCAAAGATCATATTATATTGACTCTTCCTGACATTATACTGGATGAAATTTTTTACCGTCTGGAAAAAAGTAGGATGTGAACGCCTATGGCGCTGATATTTTACAAAAAATAAAAACAAACATTTCGAATTAAATATTTAAAAAAATCAAAAAATGTTTCTTCTGTAACAATAAATTTAGATCAATATCAGTACATAGAGTTTTCCTTTTAAGTATATAAATTTATTAATTAAAGTCTATCGAAATTCAAATTAGGTATATCCACCCTACTTTACGAACGGCAGTAAAACAATTTTAGTAGGCATCTTTGACCTTGTCACTTCGCAGCTTCAGAAGTTAGGGTGGATATGATTTGAATTTCGATAGATATTAATTTATTTATTTATTTAGTTTAAAAAATTTTGTTTCTATGTTTTGTTAAATATCAGTGCTATAGGTTTCTACTTCGTACACATTTACACCCTATTTTTTGCAGACGGTAAAAAAGGTCGTCCAGTATAATAATCTCGTGACCACATGCATATTCCTCGCATGTACGTATCAGGTTCCTCAGGCCACAGATCGATGCACTCAGCAGCACCATAACGTCCGCATAACTCAGATTATTGATAGAAACACCGTCAACGTGGAAGCCGGCATGCTGACTACTATCAGCCCGTTGATATAAAGATTAAATAAGTTGGTGATGTCAAGCCGCCCTGCCTGACTCTACACTCAAGCATATACGGATCTGACATTACCTCCGTTTACTTGACGCTATAGGACTGGTTTGCGTACCGCTACTGGAGCATGCTGATGAGTTCTTGCTTGTCCCATAGCAGGTTATATGCTACCAGGTCACAGGCCTTTGATAAGTTGAGGAAGTAGGATGCAGGACGCCCGTGTACGCGACACGAGCGTCCTGCGATCAGTGTAGTATGTGACGGCTTGCTTGAGACACAATATAGCGCTTTCAGTGGATAACCGAGAACGAAATCCGACCTGGTTGTCATGGAGTATTACACTTATATTTAACTGTGTGTGGAGCAAACCGTCAAACACATTTGCAATTACGGTGGCAAGAGAAAGAGGCCTATAGCTACTCTTGTCAGAGAAGTCACCAATTTTTTGATGTGAAAACTTCTTTAGCAGTGTTGTACACTTTTTTTGTAATGGGTAAAAAATTTTAAACTCGCGTCAAGACACGTGACCTGATCGAAAATTCGTAAGACGAAAACTTCTTTAGCGGCGTCGTACACTTTTTTTGTAATGGGTAAAAATGTTAAACTCGCGTCGGGACACGAGACCTGATCGAAAATTCGTAAGACGAAAACTTCTTTAGCGGCGTTGTACACTTTTTTGTAATGGGTAAAAAATGTTAAGCTCGCGTCAGGACACGTGACCTGATCGAAAATTCGTAGGACGGATGGGAGATAAACTTTTTAATGTAATATAAATTGTCATGTATGTAATGTGTCATGCATTGTCGATAGCGCAATAAATAAATATTGTATTCTACCACTTAAATGATACTACTTTTACACTGATAATTAAAGCAATTCGTGCAAAATTATTCCCTAACCGTTCTAAAATATCAAAAATGCACAACGTTAATATTCAAGTTTTCACTTCTGCCGGCACTCCCGGAGTGCAATCCGTCGTTTTTTTTATTCTTCACTACAGGTACCAGCACAGTTTCCATGAATTCCGCGGGCGGGTAGGAATGGCCCATACACAGCGAGTAGAACACAGCCAAAACTCCAGCTATGTGAGGTCCGGCATGTTGCAAGTGCTCAACACTAAGTCAACCATATCACGGAGCCTGGTTTCCCGACGTTATTTCCTATAAGCTTTAGTTACGTCTTTTCCCAGGAACTTAGTCCCCACTGTTAGTGTGCTCAAGTCAGTGCTGAACACTTCCACTACCGCATCCAACAGAGATACAGTAAAATGTTTCTCAAAAACACACGATGCCCGTAAAACTTTAAAACGCATTAGAAATAGTACTTACAGTTTCGAATTGCTTAAATTTAACGCGTCTCTATAAGTTACGACCCAACGTTAAGGAGATATAGAAATTGATTTTGACAAATCGAATTTTTCTGTCAAAGGATTCTGTCTATAACAAAAAATATGGACGTAGCTTTTCAACATCGTTGGTGCTCCATAAACTGTTTCGGACCAATGAGTCGATTCCATTTTGTTTGTTCAATGACTCGCTCAATATGCAGTAGTATAATAAGTCTATGGCTAAATTAAAATATCGGTACATAAGATGTTATAAAATAATGTGAGACCAGTGTTATGGACCCTGTTGGGCACGCAATTTAGGGGCGTATTTAATTAATTATAAAAATGTCATGTGGTTTATTGAAATATAATTCAATTTAAATGAGTTATATTTTGTATAAACAATATATTTTATGTATTATTTATAAAATATTCAATAATATTATAGTAACATTTTTTAGTCGAGAACTCTTTTAACTTTTTGTACATAATAATGTCACCACTCACTTTACAATATGTCGGATAGTTATTAAATATTGTAATTTTTTATGGGGTAGGGTGTCAAACGAGCACACAGTCCACCTGATGGTAAGGGGTTGCTGTGGCTCATAGACATCCACATCTATAAAACAATCAAAATGTCAAAATCCAATAAACAATCAAAATGCAAATTCGTTGTCACCCGTGAAAAGTAATAAAACCGGCCAACCGGACACATTGTTTTTTCTTTTGGAGCGATTATTTCCGAAGTTATTGACGTTATCAAAAAATGATTGTAGTAAACCCCTATTCATTTTTAAATACCTTTTCAACAATATATCACACGTTAGGGTTGAAATTAAAAAAAAATCACTTCCCACTTGACATATAGGGGGGCTACCCTAATAAAACATTTTTTTCCAATTTTTATCTTACCACTTTGTCGGCGTGATTGATACACATATTGGTACCAAATTTCAGCTTTCTAGTGCAAACGGTCACAGAGATTAAGCGAGGACGGACAGACGGACAGACAGACATGGCGAAACTATAAGGGTTCCTAGTTGACTACGGAACCCTAAAAAGGGTCTTCGGTTCTCTACACTCACCACATGCAACCCAGCAGTATTAAGCTACTATTTAACGCTGGTATTCTGTGAGACCGTGGTCCTTGAGCCAATCTATTCGAGCTTTAACTATAGTATAGCTGCACCGTGACTCTGCCACGTACAAATCACCGAGTTGTTTGCATGTTGTCATGCTGTATATATTTAGAAAGATTACTATAACTTACCTTTCCTAAATTTTCTGCAACACTCTTCGCAATAGAAAACGTTCAACACTTCCCACTTAACACTTAACAGATGAAATAATTCAGTAACAGAATCACAACTCCCCACAAATCGCGGTATACACTCAGCTGTTAGGGATGAACTGAGGTATACACGGAGGGTGGGTTGTGCCAGTGGGCGTGGCTTGTGTATCCACCCCGTTCAACCGCCAGTATGGGCGGGCTCACAGTAATGATGCTGTTTAAATATTTATTTGGTGGGGGAGGGGGTTGGAGCTTTTAATATTCGATTTTGTCGAATTTCGGTGCTCTTTTATAACTGATTTAAATAACTAAATATTCGCGGTGGATTTGTTCGGCAATTCATAAGCATGTGATAACAGCAACCATTTTTTCATGTAATTTTAGTATCCACTTATTAAAAGTCACTCTGATGCTTATTTTACCATTGGTTCGGAAAGCACCTCCGTCCTGGGAAAAACCGGCAAGAAACCTAGAGGGATTTAAAAAAAACCAGTTTACCTCGATTTAAAATGACTGCGTGTAATCATACTTGCTCTATACCTACTGTTGTATTCATAAATATATTATGGGATTTTTTTACCGTCTGATCAAAAAAGGCATAACAGGTGAACGAAATAGAAGCTTTTACATTTTTTATTTATTTTACATTACCGTATTATGAAATTGATCCATCAATAAATACTATTAATTGTGTTCGTATTATTTTAATTTTGATAGTTTTTAATTGATTTATTTATTAAATTCAAAAACTTTTTTGTTTTTTCTTGTACCGAAAATTTATTTTGAATTAGTAATATTTATTGCTAGATCGATTTCATATTATGTTAATGTAAAATAAACATAAAATTGTGTAAAAAGAAAAATATATAAATCTAAAAAACAAAACTTTCATATAACTAAGCGTTAAAAAATATTTAAAATTATATTATAAAACTAGCTTGCCAGGCAGACATTGTTCTGCCCCTTTCAATGACCCTTTGTCATGTCCTATTAAAAATCCTTAAATTTGCAAAACTAAAATTGTGGGTCACTCATGAGCAAAAAAACTATCCTATCTCTCAAGTTGGACCAAACTGCACATGGTGTGCAAATTTGATTAAAATCGGTTAAGTAGCTTAGAAGTCCATCGCGGATAAACAACGTGACATGTAATTTATATATATTAAGATTATATACATTTTTTTGTTTATTTTGGTTTGAACCCCTCTAGAGTTAAGACCTTCTCTAGCTTTTTCCATCATTCTCTGTACCCCGCCTCTACATCCAATTCTTTTCTATTTTCACGATGTCGTCGCTCCACCTTACTTCAGGTCTGCCGGGCCTTCTAGTTCCCGATGACCTACACCGAAACGTGACTATTTTGGTCCATCTTTCTTCGTGCATCCTCGTAATATGCCCAGCCTATCTCCATTTCAGCTTAAGTGCTTGCTATAGGGCTGGGTCTGTTTGGTTCGTTCTGCTCCGAACGTCGACATCTTATCTTGTCTTATTTTGAATATGCTTCTCTCCATGAGAAATTGCTGTTTGGCAACAGCAATAAATTAAAGGTACCCATACAGATTTTTAGGTAGAAAACTTATCCTACATCTATTGTACATCGCATCCTTTCTACTTCATGTTCATTAATTCGTAACAGCCTCAAGATTGTCTCAGTGTTGGGCAAAAATAAGTGACATTCATTCTGTGAATACCAGAAACAGATACAAGCTAGTAGTACCAGTTACTCGACTCCACTGAGTCGGTAATTCATTATTGGGGCGATGTATACGCTTTTTACAACAAAATCCCATAAAATATACAAAATTTGACCTGTACACAATGTTCAAAAACATTATTAAATTAAATTTGTATAAAATGTATTTTTTTTATAGGATACGGTGACAAACGACCACAGAGCCAACCTGATGGTAAGTGGTTGCTGCGGCCCATAGACATCTACATCTAGCCTCGATTACGAATCAAATTGCAGATGCGTTGTCACCCGTGCGGACTGAAATGGAATGCCTCGTTTCCAGTAAAAAGTGTCTCCAGTTCTCTACATTCACTATAAGAAACACAACAGCCTTACACTATTGTTTCACGCTGGTATTCTGTGAGAGCGTGGTTTCACCCCGGTCGAGTCGACCCATTCGTGCTACAAATATACTACTAATATAACTGCACTATGGCTCTACCAGGTATAAAATATTAAGGAATTATAATATTTACGAATATTATTATAATAATATTATGGAATTTATGGATGACAACAACCCCTGGGAAGGGTGATCGTTACCAAGCTGTTTCTAATTTGTCTTGTGTTATTAATTGAACATACATGATTGTAAGCTATTATTTTTAAAAAAAAGTCCCGCTGGGTTTGTTGCTGGTTCTTACCAGGACAGAGGTTTTTTTTACGAACCAGTGGTAAATGAAAAAAAAAATGAATTTCAATAAGTATTGTTTATAATCTATATTGGATAAAAAAGTTTCTGTTCTCGTAACTGCAGTTTCATCATCAAGTCCTCAAGAAGATGCTGCTGCCCATCTCCTGATACGTTTCCGCCCGCAGCTCCTCACGGCGGCCACGTGATGACACGGGACGGTAGATATTCTTACAATGGCAATTCATTACAAATATACGTGGTAGAGCCATGCTGCAGTTATATTAGTAGTATAGTTGTAGCACGAATGGGTCGGCTCGACCGGGGAAGGACCACGCTCTCACAGAATACCAGCGTGAAATAGTAGCTTAATGCTGCTGTATTTCGTATGGTGAGTGTAGAGAACCGGAGACCCTTCTACTGGAAACGAGACTTCCATCTTAGTCCTCACGGGTGACAACGCATCTGCATTTTGATTTGTAATCGAGGATAGATGTAGATGTCTATGGGCCGCAGCAACCACTTACCATCAGGTGGACTGTGTGCTCGTTTGTCATCCTATCCTATAAAAAAAATGGCACTATATAGTTACCATTATTAAGTATTATTGACACAATATATTTAAACTTAATTATAATCCTTACGATCCAAGGAAAATATTTCCCTCCAGTATCCTGTCCACTCCTATACATTTTATTATACCTCTTTCTCTGTTAGGACTTGGAGTAAGGACTTTTGAAAGTCCTTACCCCGATCGATTAAATCTACACAATTTTTAAATTTGTTCAGGAAACAGGTTAAAAAACACTATTTGTCTTTCTTCATCCTCTCTCTTCCTCCTTTTATTTATGGTACTGATGTGCCACCTAAACCTAAATTTTAGTGTATAAGTTTATATTTTTTGTTATCGTAGTGCTTCCAATCCGTTGATAGTTTTCTTGTGTTTATTTATTTCTTTTTCTTGTATATTTTTATCCCATCAAATACATAAATGTGAAATGAGAGCCAAGTTCAATATTATGATATATGCCTTGGTTGTTGACTTCAACGACAAAAGAGGTGAGATCTTAATGGGTGCCAAGTTCAATGGTTAGTCCTGAAATTTATTTATAACAACATAAAATATCATTTCTTCTTATAACTTAGGATAATATATTATAGCCTAAGGTCTGACTTGGCTAGTTCTCATATACGAATGTTCGATGGTTAGTTTTTAACAGCAAGCCAAATTTTCGGAATAATAAAATAAGAACCGACAAGTAACAGGTTTAGAACTTGCGAAGGCTATAATATAATTCGTATATGAAAACTAGCCAAGTAGCCCCGGCGACGCCTAGGTTTTTAAGATAGATTTACCAAATCATCCGATTTTTCACACAATATCTCTGTGTTTTACTCGTAGCTTTAGGGAAATTTTAACACAATCGGATAAGGCACACGATTGGCGCGAACAGATTAACAGACAAACAAAGCTTATAGAAATGTAATATAAATTACCACTAAAGCTTAATAAAGGGCAAGTATTTCAGTATATCAGACAGAGAGAATATTGTTTGTAGACATGTACGAATATAGATTTGTTGCCGACACACACTTATAGCTTCATAACTCTCTCTGAAATAATACACAAGGCTATTTTAAGTTTTTTTCTGTTTTAATTTTAAACGCTCCGATATCTTCATTTAGCTTAGCATTATAAATTCAAACATAAACTGCAGTGAACTGCATGATTTGAAATAATTAAACCCTTTAATAAACACCCTCGACCACCGGAACTCACCCCTTTCAGCATTAATAATTGAAGTGTTGGGGGTGTTTCCAAAGTACACCCCTAAAGGATTGCCTGGAATCTAAATTCACGCCCATAAAGATCCTCCTTTCCCCCACCATTTATATTTTGTTAAGAATAATATATTGGGATAGAACCTGAAGTCTCCGTGACGCGTTTAGCTATGAGTTGCAGCGCTGGAGGCCGCGAGTTTGAATCCCGCACGGAATTTGATTTGTATGGTTTACAAATTATTGTTCCGAGTCCGCCTGTTTATCCTTGTGAAGTTTATGTATGTACCTATACTGCCTTCACGAAACAGGAGAAAATTATAGTGTAATATTTTAAAAAAAAAGCGGCCAAGGACGAGTCGGACTCGCCCATGAAGGGTTCCATAGCAGCAAATAACATAATATAAAAGTTCTTGTAGTTCGTTGTAACTTTGATCGATGTTTTAATAATAGGGTTTTTTTAATTAAGTTATTGATACGTAAACATTATAATTAGGTACAAAATGATGGGATATAAGGTTTATGTTTATGAAATTAAATGTTTTTTTTAAATATTTGAGTTGATTGAATGATAGCTAAATTGCGGTTTACGATTTATGACGCATTAAAAAAAAAACTAATTACTAGATCTCGTTCAAACCAATTTTTGGTGGAAGTTTACATCATATATTTTTTTTAGTTTTATCATTCTCTTATTTTAGAAGTTACAGGGGGGGACACTCATTTTACCACTTTGAAAGTGTCTCTCGCGCAATCTATTCAGTTTAGTAAAAAAATGATATTAGAAACCTAAATATCATTTTTGAAGACCCCACACGTATGTGTTTGATAAAAGAAAATATTGTAGAATTTCAGTTCTAAGTATTTTTTTTTTATTTTAGTGTAAAAATCTTAATGCGGTCCACAGAATACATATACCTACTTACCAAGTTTTAACGGCATACTTCTTATAGTTTCGGAAAAAAAGTGGATGTGACATACGGACGGATGGACAGACAGACAGACATGACGAAAGGGTTCTGGTCTTTGCCATTTGGCTACGGAACCCCAAAAAAGATTAATCATACTACGAACACTAAAGAAGAGGATGAACTACTGAAGTAGTGTGGTAGAGCCACGCTGAAGCTATATGATTGTATAGCATAAATAGGTCGGCACGACTGGGGTAAGGCCACACTCTCACAGAATATCAGCGTAAATAGCAGCTTAATGCTGCTGTGTCTCACATGGTGAGTGTAGAAAACCGGAGACTATTTTTGTTAAAAACGAGGATTCTAACTTAGGCCTCAAGGATGACAATGAATCTGCATTTTGATTTGTAATCGAGGATAGATGTAGATGTCTATGGACCGCAGCATATCAATTATATGTTACAAACCATTAACATTTATTGGTATATAGATGAAAGGTGATGCATTTTACGCACGTCGTACCAATTTCTCGGGAACACGTCGTTTAGTACCGGAACAAACAGGTCTCGTTTCCGAAGACCCAGGATTGCGTGTCCTGTGTTTGCGTGTTCATGGCTAAAAAGAACTTCTTTGTTGTATCTCTTCAATTTCAGGGCTTTTTCATTCTCGTCGTCAAGTTATCGTCATCCAATACTATAAAAAAAATCAGGCATGAGCAAGCTGTCAACGCTTTGGATGCCGCATTTGCTCACGTTAGACCAAAAACGTGTTCGAATGAACATTTCTAACTCTCTGTTGACGCAGTTTAGGCGCAATAAATCCGAGTTTTGGCGCCGATTAATTACTGTAGATGAAACTTGGATATACCACGATAATACGCCCGAAACAAATATATTTTGTTTTGGCGCAAGGGGGAACCGGCTTCAAAAAAGTAAAAACTGTTTTTCGGCTGGGAAAGTGATGGTGACAGTTTTTTGGGATAGTCATCTTAATCGATTATCTTAAAAAAGGAAAAACCATTACAGGATCGTACTACGCTTTATTACTTAACAAACTAAAGGTAGAAATTGGCATACTACGCTTTATTACTTAACAAACTAAAGGTAGAAATTGGAGAAAAACGGCCACATTTGCAGAAAATCCACGAATTACGATTTGAACTGCTTGACCATCCGCCTTATTCACCATATCTTCTTTTTGTTCTCTCATATAAACATTGCGCTCGGAAAATAGAGATTTTCGTCAAATGGGGATGTAGTCACTTTCTTAAACAATCTGGACGGGTTAGAAAGATTTTCACGTGGTAGTATAGTTGTAGCACGAATGGGTCGGCGCGACCGGAGAAGGACCACGCTCTCACAGAATACCAGCGTTAAATAGCAGCTTAATGTTGCTGTGTTTCGTATGGTGAATGTAGAGAACCGGAGACCCTTTTTACTGGAAACGAGGCATTCCATCTTGGTTCTCAGGGGAGACAATGCATCTGCGTTCTGATTCTTTATCGAGGATAAATATAGATGTCTATGGGCCACAGCAACCACTTACCATCAGGTGGACTGTGTGCTCGTTTGTTACCCTATTCTATAAAAAAAAGTATGTAGAGTTACAAGGAGATTACGCAGAAAAGTATAATAAAATTTTAAGAAGAAATTTCCTGTATCTTTGTTATGTTAGAAACCTTTCAGACCACCCACGTATGTTGTTTGGTCATTTTTTTCCTTTCCACCGTCGATATATTTATATTTATCTGTATAAAACCATACCTACATACTTATAAGTAGAAAAAATTTAAAATTGTTAGCCACTGGAAGAAGAAACGTAATGATCAGACACCATTATTTTAAAGGCAGTACCAGAAGACGGTTTCCTAACATGTGGAGGGAGTTAATACATTATCGCCTCAGCGGCAACAAACAAAGCACACCGTTCAGCTTAAGGTAAAAGTGTCATCTGCGCATCTGCTTAAGGTAAGAGACATCTGAATTTATCCAGATGGAATGCCTCGATTGCAGGAATAATGGTCTCCGGTTCTCTACACTCACCATACGAAACACAGCAGCATTACTATTTTCAGCTGGTGTTCTGTGAGAAGAGCCGTGGTAGCTCAAGGACTAAGCGCTCGCTGTAATTGTCACAGTACTCGAGCAACCCGGGTTCGATCCCCGTCGGCACCAATGAAATTGTTAATTGCAATTTTAAGTGCTGATTTACCATGTGGTCGGCGGTGAAGGAAAACATCGTGAGGAAACCTGCACGTTTGAGAAATAAGAAAAAATATTTCGAAGACATGTGAAGTTCACCAACCCGCATTGGGGCAGCGCGGTGGATATTTCTTTACCCTAAAACCCTCTCAGAAGTGAGTAAAGGCCTGTGCCCAGCAGTGGAACGTAAATAGGCTGTAACTTTAACTGTTAATGCTTCTCGCTGGTTCTTCCCAGGACAGAGGTTTTTTCCATACCAGTAGTAAAGCTCAAATAACTTTCTATGAGAGCATGTTTCTTCCCTGGTCGAACCCTTCCCTTTCAATCCATTCGTGCTACGTTATTTGACGTGGTAGAGTCACGCTGCAGCTATATTGTAGTTGTAGCATGAATGGGTCGGCTCGGCGGGGGCAGGACCATGCTCGCACAGAATACCTGCGTAAAATAGCAACTTAATGTTGCTGTGTTTCGTATGGTGAATGTAGAGAACCGAAGACCCTTAATACTAGAATAAAGGCTTTCCATGTTGGTCCTCAGAGGTGATAACGCGGAGACTAAATGTGGATGTCTATGGGCCACTGCATTCACTTACCATCAGGTGGACTGTGTGCTCGTTAGTCAACCAATGCTATAAAAATATTACAGCAGCGAGTATCAATTTTAAAAAATGTATCATAAACATTAACATTACTTGTTACGCCAATTTTTCAGTTTTAGGGATGTAGCTACCCTGCTGTCACTAACAGCGTGAAGGAATGAAGAGCATCATAGTAAATCTATTACATTAAGCCCCCCGGGAATCGAACTTAGCCACTCCGTAAAATGCGAGACAAAACAGCGCACTCCCTCGGGGGAACATCGCTGCGGGTTAATATTTAAGGGAAGCATTAGGATGAGTTGGGATAGCTCAGGGGTAGTACGTTGACTTGATTTCATAGTACGTAGACACGCCGAACTTGAACCCCGTTGTAGTATCAGTACTAGCTTACATTATAATTTCATAATGACTTCTTACATTACCTGAGTACTTGACATTGAATACAACTAATTTTACGGATATTATCGAGTTTAATTTAACTCATTAAACTTATTTTTAGTTTCAGAAGTTTTGGATACTTTACAGCAGCCATGGTTACGAGGGGACTGAGGTATTTGACCCGATATCACAGTTAGCCCGACTACCTTCAGCTTTTGAATATTAATTTTTGTTGCAATTTACGCAGAATGAGCTAACAGTATCTTGAAGTCTTGCGGTGGTGTGCTTGGGTTTTCATTTAATTTTATTAATTATGGGTTCTCAAGCAGATGGACCCATTGTATCCCCATTATATAAACCCATAGAATTATAGGGTATACCCATCCATGTTCTCTATTAAAATTAGGATCTTTTTTTTTCAATTTCAATAGTCTCGCGAATCATCCTTGGTAGGAATCGGTGTTCTTTTGCGAGGGTTTGTGGTTTATCAAATCTGATGTAATAGTTGGGACGATCTTGAACATATTAACAAACTGCAGACTTCCCGGAACCTCGGTGATTCACGTCTTGATCTTTGTCCTATGTAGAAGAGAGCACATTTGCAATCAAGCTTGTATCATAATAAATTATGTCAATAGCTTTATATCGCAGATGTAAACGGCAGAGTCGGGATGGGACGCCCTAGAAGAAGGTTCTTCGGCCGAATTGGAGATATTTTGAAAATGTGCCACATTAGCAGTACTCTTAACCGAAGAGATAACTTAGATATATGGATGTAAAGAAGGCGACAGAGGTATGTCAGGATAGTGCCAAATGGAAGTCCGTAGTCTCTGCCTATTTATATAGAACCCTGGCTTCTCTTAGAGAGACATCTTTTTCGAAGCCTCTCATACAGAGCTGTTTTGGCTGACTTCAAAAAGAATGCGTTTTTCAATTCGACTGTATGTTCTTTTTGTGTGTATTTTCTGCAAGTGTGAACTGATTTTAATAATAATTTAATGATTCCTTTTTTAAATGAATATTTCTTTAAAACCGTAGTGATTTAAAACGATGAAACGAAAAAGCGAGATTAAAAAGAGACAAACATACATTTACATGATTTAGTCTGCGGAGAATGAGATAGATATTAAATCAGTTGTACTTAGGCCATCTAGCGTATATTTCACGTACCACCTTGAGATTCAACACGTTTAAAATGAAGTAGATGACGCTCATGCAAAGCAGTTTTACATCAAAGAAAATATTCTTTTGACTTATTACACTAAAATTTAGACTCTAAAAATCTAAAAATAAGGATTGTAACATTTATTTTCTATAAAATTAATTTTATCTTATATTTTATGCCGCACTTGTGGTTGAAAATTATCATACATAAACACTCACGCCTGTCACCCAGAGGGGTAGGTAGAGACTACAGACTTCCATTTGGCACGATCCTGACGCATCTCTCTCGCCTCCTACACATCCATACTCCTACGCATACATGCTCGTCGATTAAGGGTACTCTTAATTCGATCCGTTTTCAATAAATCGCTATATTGGTCGATAAATTTTCGCCTAGGGCGTCCCTTTCCGACTCTGCCATTCACTTCTGCAATATAAATTTTCTTTATCACTCTTTCCTCATTCATTCCTTCTACATGACCAAACCGCTGAAGCATTCCTTTCTTAATCCTGGTCACAACATCATTTTGCAAACCACACTCTTCTCTTATCACACAATTTCTCACCCTGTCATTCAGATTCAGCCCTAACATACTCCTTAGCGACCGCATTTCTACTGCATTTATTCTACTCTCGTGCTTCTTCTGCCACACCCAACTTTCACTACCATATGTTAAAGTAGGGACCAACACAGCACTGTGAATTGCCATACGTGCCTTTTTGACACATTTTGAGTGTAGGGCCCCATTTACTGTATTTCCTGCAAAGTATCATATTGAATAAATCAATGAATAAATCATTTACTTTTCATTCCATTTCATTTGAAAGATACATTCAAAATCTATAAGATACTTCCCGGTGACATAGAATAATGTAGGCAAGAAACAAGGTTTTACAAGGTTTTGTGAGCATGTAGAACCGGAGACACTTTTTACTGGAATGATAAACTATCCGAGCTTATCAGGTCAGATGGTAAACCTAACCTGTGCTGAGTTGTGGAATGGATTCAAGCGATTAATTTATTTTAACTTGTTTTTGTAAGTCACTTTTTTATCTGTGTGTCGTTCCGGATGGAATTTAATGATTGATTTTAAACTAACTTTTCGATGAGCCGGCAACAATAGAAATAAAGAACTTCACTTCAAAGTATATGATAAAAGGACGTGGTAAAAAAAATTAAAGAATTCACTTGATATATTTAAGCGAAAAATAAAATGAGTTTTCAAATCGAATGTTTGAAAACAGATCACCTCAGAACAGCGTCCCCCTCGTGTGTACGGGGAGGTTAGCGCCGGGGGACCGGAAACGGAAGTGAGTACCTCGCGCACAGGATGTGTTTGTGTTTGTTTCCTCTATAACATGTTACGTTTGCTCTGCCGAGATTGCATATTACAAGTTTATTGAAAAAAGATAAAGTAGATAATACGAGTAATAGAGAGCCACGCTGCAGCCATATTTGTAAAATAGTTGTAGCGCGAATGACGTTGCTGTGTTTCATATGGTGGGTCTGGAGTGCCGGAGACCCTTTCACTGGAAGCGAGGCATTTCATTTTAGTCCTCGGGGGTGAAACGCATCTGCATTTTGATTCGTAATCAAGGACAGATGTAATTGTCTACCATATACGCCCTTACTATCTGCGGACTGTATGGACTGTGTGCTCGTTATTCGCCCTTATCCCATAAAAACAACACAACACAAGTAATTCCTCATATACAACATAGAACTTCCTCATCGTGCGCAACCACTACAACGCACCGCAATTTACCTAAAGTTTAAAACTGACGTTAAAAATCTCTACATATTTTGATTTTTGTATTCTTTTAGTATCTATATATCGGTTACCGTTACGGCGTATTAAAGTCCACTGCTCAACGTAGGCCTCCCCCATAGAGTGCGTCATAGGGGGGATATTTACCATAGTTGGCACACTTGGCAAGCGGGTTGGCAATCGCAGTTTTCTATATATATATATATATATATATATATATATATATATATGCTGCGGTTTAATAGGGGCGGTTTATCGGAGGCGTAGCATGTGACTAGCTAGTTCTTTAGGGCTCTTTTGGTTTACAAGTCTCTTTATTGACCACTGATTCCTGGTGGAACAACTATTTATTCCATTATCAACTTTTGGCTCGGATATGGTTTTGAATCGTAGAATAAATAATTGTCGATTTGATTAATAATCCTGATAATTGAAATTGCTTAAGTAACCTAATGAATTCAATAAAAAGTTATTGTTTAGTCAAGTATTGACCAATCAAATCGTCGACCAATCAGAGCACACCTAAGTCGTTATTACGTTTTCCTTATTGAATGAACGCGGCAACAGAATCACTTCAGTTCCTGCGCTCGTCAGTGTAGTTCTATTTTCCTGGTAAAACTTTGCAAGTATAATTTGTGAGTCTCATAATAGGAAGTGTAGAATAAAGTTGTAGTGCTAAATTAAAAGTGTGTGGTCTTAGATCTCTTTCATTACAATGGAAACAATATGCGGTAGCTCGACTGAACCCTTGTCAAATGGGGACAGTGGTGCTGCCTCACCATAAAAACAACCACTAGGTTTTCCGCTCCAACAATCATGTAGTTGTGTCCTTCACATTGCGCCGGTGTGTAATTGTGACAGGGACACACTGCAGTATGGCCAAACCGTAATTACTCTATGCTGAATGTATAGAGCGTTACGCTGTCCCATTATTGAATACAATAAATTGCGCAAGCAAGAGAGCAAGTTGAACATCAGCTCTCACATTTTTACCATTTTTAATAATTAACGCTATCCTGTTATTTCCCACACAATTTTGGCTTATCGTGTTACACCATTTCATTTTCATATATATATATATATATATATATATATATATATATATATATATATATATATATATATATATATATATATATTTGAATTTCGATAGATTTCAGTTAATTTATTTATTTCATTCAAAATTTTTGTATGTATGTAGGTTTGACTTGAGTCAAACCAACGCAGCGCACGCGCCGGCATCGTGATATCGGAGGGGAGCGGAAAGACAGTGCGAGCGGCGCTGCCGAGCCGACAGTACGCACGATATGTACTATAAGATTATAACCTCATAGCTCGCGCCTTTGACACTGTGTAAACAAATAGTGATTGTACTTGTTGTTGATTCAGGTATTTAGCATTACATCGTCTTTGTAAACATATGTCTCCTGTATGTAACGTGTATTATTCATAAGTACTAATGTGTTTTGTGATTAAACTTGCAGTTATTACTCGCATCAACAGCCGTACTTATTGCCATATCCCACCTAAAGGAAAAAAAAAGTCTTGATTTCCGACTTACAAATCAACAACATAATCATGACGTCACTACGGGCAAAATTTCACTTCGTTTCGGATTCCCTAGACGCAAAAACTACGATCGTGAAAGTGCTTACCATACAATTAGAAGGTGAGGATACTATATTTCAATTCCCTAAGGAGTATCAGCGTAAGGAGGATCACCCGAAATTATTCGACACGAGTGTTGTAAAGAACGTAGTCAAGAGCATGAAGACCCGTGGTAAATTCCGGAATATATGGGTATCGCTGGCGGATGAGCTGAAGGATCAGTACCTAGACGAGGAGGGCAACGTATGCTTCGACGGGATATATCTGGACGAGGTCCCTGTCAATCCTAACCCCGCATTACCAAAATTTTCCCAATCCGAACCGGTCGAAAACAAATCCATACATTCAGTGGTAAGAGATATGATTCTAGATAAGTTTTCAGGAAAAAATCAAAACGCGAAGGTATTTCTAAACCTTTTTGTACAAGAATGCAACCGTTTAAAAATTGAAAACACACGTTTTCCAGAAGTGTTAAGACTTTTTTTAGAAGGACCGGCCCTTGATTGGTTTCTTGCCTTTCTAAAGACACATACAATCTCACGACCGTGGGAATTCTGGCAAAACTCTTTTCTTGATACCTTTGCAGAGCTGAGTTGGGCCGAAATAAATTATGCCTACACTTTTCGTTATGTCAGTGGGCCAATGTTAGATTACGCGCTCAAAAAGATAAACTTACTCTTGGACGCGGATCCGGAATTAACCCCAAATAGCCAAATAAATTTTATTGTATTGGGTTTACCATATCAAATAAGGACACGAATCAATAAAAGGGATTTAAATTCAATTGATCAATTGATGTCGTGTATTCGACAATTAGAAAATTCATCTACGAGTAATAATAACAACAATAAAAATTCGTTCGTAATTGAAAATAAATCACAAAATAAATTACCAAATAGATCAGAGTACAAACCTTGCTCGTACTGCAAAGATAAAGGTTTTCCAAACAGATTCCATCCTGAAAATCTTTGTCGCAATAAACAACCAAGCCATAAAGAAAACTTCAAAAATGACAAAATCAAAATGGTAAATAACTTAGAAGTACAAGATAGTATTTCATCAAGTGACGACTCAAAAAACGAATAACTACCCCACTTATCAAATTAAAAATCCTGGTAAACAATAAGCCCGTTATTGCGCTTTATGATTCTGGAGCCAATATCTCAGTAATTAATTATTCCACTGTTAAAAGATTAAAACTAAATGAAAATATAAGTGGGGCTAAAAAAATAAATATTGTTTCAGGTGTGACAGAAACGTTGGGTTTAATTATAATACCCCTAAAAATTTTTGCTATCTCTAAAAATTGGCCTTTTTTTGTAATAAAAAGCGAATCATTTCAGGATGATATCCTTTTAGGGTTAGACGCCATTAAAGAATTTAAGCTATGTCAAGATGAGAACCTAAAAATTTCTCAAAAACATGACGAACATTTTGAATTACGCAACCAAAATAAAATAAATACTACAACTATAAATGTAAAAACTAATAGCAAAACTTCTTTGGATTGCCTATTAGACAACCATAAAACAGTTTTTGCCGAACATAAGTACGATATCGGCACGGTAAAAAACTATGAAGCAACGGTAAAACTTACCAAAAATAAATACATTGCTAGAAAACCCTACAAGTGCTCGTTGCAGGATAAAGAGGAAATAGATACACAAATAAAATCTTTACTAAAAGCTGGTCTTATAGAACATTCCACCAGTCCATACGCTTCTCCAATAACTATTGTTTTTAAGAAGGAAGAAGGAAAAAAATCGCGGTTGTGTATTGACTACAGTGAACTCAACAAAATAGTTGTTCCTGAATGCTATCCTTTTCCTATAATAGATGACTTAGTACTATTAGCACGCGATTGCTCACTTTTCACGAAACTCGACATAAACTCGGCGTTTTGGTCGATCCCGATTAGAGAAAAGGATAAACAAAAGACGGCATTCATTACACATAATGGCCACTGGCAATGGTCATGTTTACCTTTCGGTCTTAAATCAGCTCCGGCAATATTCCAGAGAATACTGAGTGACGTAATCTCTAAAAGTGATCTGAATGCATTCGCCATAAATTATATAGATGACATCTTGATTTTTTCGAAAAACATTACGGACCACCTAAGTCATATTGATAAAACCCTTACAGCCCTCAAAAATGCGGGTTTCAAATTAAACTTAAAGAAATGTTCTTTTGCAAAGGAATCAGTTGTGTATCTCGGTCATGAAATAGGAGAAAATTTAATAAGACCCCTAAATGACAATTTAGTTGCAATAAAAAAATTTCCAATACCACAGAATCAAAAAAATATTAGACAGCTTCTAGGCAAGATAAACTTTTATTTAAAATACATTCCCAACGCATCAATAATATTAGAACCTTTTCGTAACCTACTTAGGAAAAATGTTCAGTTTGAGTGGTCTCAGAAGTGCGAAGATAGCTTCAATAAAATAAAACAATATCTAAGTTCAGAGCCTATACTAGCGATCTTCGACCCGACACTTCCAATATATATTTTTACAGACGCATCTAAAGAAGGAGTCAGAGCAATCTTAAAACAACCGCAAAAAGATAATTCTCTCAAACCTGTATTTTACTTTTCAAAAAAGCTGACTCAGTCACAAAAAAATAAACGTGCTATTTTTCTAGAATATCTGGCCATAAAAGAGTCAATACTATATTGGCAATACTACTTGATGGGTCATAAATTTACCATTTTCTCAGAACCATAAACCTCTTGAAAATTTCAATGTAAAAAAGAGCCAGGACCCAGATTTGTTACCTATACTAAACTTTATATCAAACTTCGATTTTAACATAATATACAACCCCGGAAAGAATAATATAGAAGCAGATAGTCTTTCACGAAATCCGGTTTTAGAAAATAACAATAATAATGAATCTACTATTAAAACAGTAAACTTTGTATCGTTGGATGATGTAAAGAACAACCAAAAACAATTACACACTGAAAATGAAATGTTTCAAACTAAAAATAACATTTATTATAAAACTATGAATAATAAAAAGAAAATCTGGATTACAGAGGATTTCGGTATAAACCTGATAAAAAAAATCCACAGTAACAGCCACATAGGTGTGAAACAAATAACCCTAACTTTGACACCGACATATTATTTTAAAAACATGCACAAACATATAAAACTCGTATGTCGAGCATGCGACACATGTATAAAAAATAAGTCAAGATTCGGAAATTTTATTCAACCCCTGTCTCAATTAGGTCCAGCTACGGAACCGTTTCAAATAGTATCTTTGGATACAATAGGAGGGTTCGGAGGTAATAGATCACCAAAAAGATACTTGCATTTAGTAATAGATCATTTCACTAAGTTTGCTTTCGCACTAACATCAAAAACTCAAACGGCAAAAGATTTTATTAATTTAGTAAAAAAAATACAAAAAAAAAATACAAAATAAAATTACTTTTAACAGACCAATATTCCGGTATAAACTCCAATCAATTCAAAAAATTTCTGAAATTCGAAAACATAAAATACATATTTACAGCTGTGGATTGCCCTTTCTCAAACGGGCAAAACGAACGTACAAATCAGACTTTAGTTAACTCAATAAGGTATAAAATTTCAGAAAATAGACACCGACCGTGGAGTATTATAGCCGAGCAATGTATTGAAAATTATAATAACACTGTACATAGCACAACAAAATTTACACCTAGTTATCTTTTAAATGGTATTGATAATTCTTTTCTACCTCCTGAATTGAACAAAAACAACTTAGAAAACTTGACAGAAAACAGAGAAATAGCATTCTTAAATTCTAAGAAAATTCATGACCAAAACAAAATTTTGTATGACAAGAATAAAAGGCCTTTAATATATCAAGAGGGAGATTTGGTATACATTCAAAACACGAGTCGCTTAAATCGAAACAAGCTGGATCCAATTAGTGGGCCCTTTTAAAATAAAAAAGAAAATTTCAAATCTATTATATATCGTAGATTCAGGTTTCAAAAAGAAGGAATCAAATACCTACTCCTACTCCTGAATACTATCTTTCCTAAGAGGGGGCAGAATAGGGGGGATGTAGGTTTGACTTGAGTCAAACCAACGCAGCGCACGCGCCGGCATCGTGATATCGGAGAGGAGCGGAAAGACAGTGCGAGCGGCGCTGCCGAGCTGACAGTACGCACGATATGTACTATAAGATTATAACCTCATAGCTCGCGCCTTTGACACTGTGTAAACAAATAGTGATTGTACTTGTTGTTGATTCAGGTATTTAGCATTACATCGTCTTTGTAAACATATGTCTCCTGTATGTAACGTGTATTATTCATAAGTACTAATGTGTTTTGTGATTAAACTTGCAGTTATTACTCGCATCAACAGCCGTACTTATTGCCATATCCCACCTAAAGGAAAAAAAAGTCGTGATTTCCGACTTACATGTATTGTTTATAAAATATTCGTTCACATGTTACGCTCAATTTTTGTCTTAGACGGTAGGTCATTCGATATATATATATATATATATATATATATATATATATATATATATATATATATATATATATATATATATATATATATATATATATACCACGTGGTCAAACTCCTACCTCCAAAGAAGGAGCATCTTGGTTTACATGGGCGACGGTAGACACTTACCATCAAGTGAGCCGCATCCTTATCTACCTTTTGTATTCGTAAAATACCTATGAAGCAATTGACTAAACATTACCAATAATTATTTATATTTTTTATAGGATAGGGTGACAAACGAGCACACAGTCCACCTGATGGTAAGTGGCTGTTGCGGCCCATAGACATCTACATCTATCCTCGATTACAAATCAAAATGCGGATGCGTTGTCACCCGTGTGAAATACCTCGTTTCCAGTAAAAAGGGTCCACGGTTCTCTACACTCACCATACGAAACACAGCGGCATTAAGCTGTTACCTTACGGTGGTATTCTGTGAGAGCGTGGTTCTTCCCTGGTAGAACCGATCCATTCGTGCAACAACTGTACTACTGATATAGCTGCAGCATGGCTCTGCCACGATCTTAATAAATTTCATTTAAAATCTTTAAGGTGCTAGGAATCGCTTTGTGGCTAGCAGACCGTGTGAGCAGGTACCACGCTCCTGCCTACTCGTATACTCGCTGCCAAACACATCTACTGGCATTGCTGTGTTTTGGTCTTGAGGATATAAGGGGCCAGTATAATTTCAGGTCATGCAGCATTCCAACTTCCTCAGAGCTGGAAATGCATCTATAGCCTTCTTTGTGTGAAGTTGGCTCTAAGTGACCATGGGCTACAGCAGTCATTTCATTTCACGTGGTAGATCCACGCTGCAGCTATATTATAGTTGTGTCACGAATGGGTCGGCTCAATCGGGGTAGGACCACGCTCTCACAGAATACTAGCGAGAAATGTCACCTTAATGCTGCTGTGCTTCGTATAGTGAGTGTAGAGAACTGGAGAGCCTTTTTACTGGAAATGAGGCATTCCATCTTCGTCCTCACGGGTGACAAGGCATTTGCATTTTGATCCATAGTTGAGGATAAATGTAACATAAATGTAGACATTCAATGGGTCACAGCATTCAGTAACCATCAGGTGGACTGTGAAGAAGTCTCGTCACAGAAATTTTATGTATATCACATAATGAAAAGAGATCAGTGATTAAAATGGAGACTGCTGTCTGGCATTCTATGCGACTCCCGTGTGCCTATTAAAATAAAGGGCAATGTAAACAAAAGAGCAGTAAGACCAGCTCTGCTATATGGATCTGAGTGCTGGCCGATGAGAAAGACGGATGAACAGAAAATTCACGTCACGGAGATAAAAATGCTACGGTGGAGAAGTTTCTATAATGGATAAAATAAGAAACAATTACATTCGTGGTAGTTTTAAGGTTGCTATGGTGCACTAAAAACTTAGAGAAACCGTCTACTATGAAACGCACACGTAATGAGACGGGATTGAAATGACAACAGTTGAGTTCGGGAATGAAAAATGTTAAACACTTTTTTTTTTATAGAAGAGGGGGCAAACGAGCATGCGGCTCACCTGACGTTAAGTGACTACCGCCGCCCATGATCAACCGCAACACCAGGAGAATTGGGGGTGCGTTGCCGGCCCTTTAGAAAGGAGTAAGCTCTTTTCTTGAAGGGCCCCAGGTCGTATCGGTCCGGAAAAATCGCCGGTGGTAAACTATTCCACAGAGAGGTTGTACGTGGAAGAAAACTCCTTGTGAAACGTACAGTGGTGGACCGCCAAGCATCCAGATGGTGTGGATGGTATCGGGACGTTTGCCGTGTAGTGCGTTCACGAAATTTGGCGGCTGGGATTAATCCGAACAATTCCTCAGAGCACTCTCCATGGTATATGCGAAAGAAAATACAAAGGGATGCAACGTCTCTTCGCAGTGCCAGTGAATCGAGCCGATCGGAAAGCACTCGGTCGTCGACGATTCGAGCCGCTCTGCGCTGGATGCGGTCAAGTGGAAGGAGCTGGTACTGGGGAGCCCCATCCCAGAGATGGGAACAGTATTCCATGTGCGGCCGAACCTGCGCCTTGTAAAGTTGCAGGCGGTGTGCCGGCATGAAATACTGTCCCGCTCTGCTGAGCACGCCAAGCTTTTTAGAGGCCAATTTGGCCTTCCCTTCCAAGTGACCACGAAACTGCACGTCACTCGATATGTCGACGCCGAGGATTCCGATACTGGCTGAGGCAACAAGGGGAGTGCCTTGAAACTGAGGGGATACGACAAAGGGGTTCTTTTTAGCGGTTAACGCGCAAACTTGTGTCTTCTGGGGGTTAAACTGGACTAGATTTAGTCGTCCCCAATCCGAGACTCTGTTCAGCAAAGACTCGACTTCAGACACAAGTTTGTCCCGGCACTCGGAGACGTTTTCCCGAGAAATATTGGCTCGGCCGGTGTAAAGAGCATCACCAGTGCTGTCATCTGCATAGCAATGAATGTTACGGGTATGCAACATATCATTGATATGCAGAAGAAACAGCGTTGGCGATAGCACGCAGCCCTGTGGAACACCAGCATTAATAGGCTTGCAATCGGAGCTTGCACCGTCTACAACGACCTTGATGCTCCGATCTGCAAGAAAGCTGGTGATCCAATCGCACAGTTTCTCGGGAAGCCCATAGGAAGGGAGCTTCGAAAGAAGCGCTTTGTGCCAAACCCGATCGAAGGCCTTCGCAATGTCCAAACTAACGGCCAATGCCTCCCCCTTGAACTCTACTGCCTCCGCCCATCTGTGAGTGAGGTAGACCAGAAGATCACCAGCTGACCGACCACGGCGAAAACCGTATTGGCGGTCACTAATCAGCTGGTGATCCTCAAGGTACCCCATGAGCTGGCAGTTTACAATGGACTCCATTGTTTTGGAGAACAAGGAGGTGATGGCGATTGGCCGGTAGTTGGACGGGTCTGAGCGGTCGCCTTTTTTAGGGATCGGGTGGACGAAAGCCGTCTTCCATGATTTTGGGACTACGCCTAGGGAGTAGGAGTACCGGAAAAGACGCGTTAAAACCGGTGCCAACTCTGGAGCACACGTCCTCAACACAATTGGGGGGATTCCGTCAGGCCCACTCGACTTGTGGATGTCCAGGGAGAGGAGTGCTTTGCGAACCGAGCGCTGTGTGAACTGCACTTCCGGCATGGAGCACTCACACCGCGGGATGGTCGGCGGCGTACTCCACCCGTCATCGAGAGTCGAGTTAGACGCAAAGAAAGAGCCTAGAAGATCGGCTTTCTCCTTTGCAGTATGGGCCAGTGAGTCGTCCTCCCTGTGCAGAGATGGAAGAGATGGCTGACAGAAATTCCCCTGGACAGCCTTGGCGAGAGACCAGAATGCACGGGTTCCAGAAGGAAGGCGAACTAGTTTCTCGCCAATTCTGCCTATGTGCTCTGACTTTGCCTTGGCAATGACTCTTTTGAAGGACCTAGAGGCGGAATTATACTTCTTTTTTAGAGCGCTGGTGTTTACATCCCGGGACGCTGATGCATCAACCCAGGCTTGGTAGCATTCCTGCTTATAGCATGATGCTATTTTACAGGAGCGACCAAACCATGGCTGAGATTTGCCTCCAATGGGCACCACAGAGGAAGGAATAAAAGGTTCCATACCCTGAAGTACCACATCAGTAACAGAATCCGCAACAACGTTGGGATCATCCGGCGAGAAGCAAACCCGCCCCCAAGGATAGGATGCAAAGAAAGACCGCATCCCATCCCAATCGGCTGATCTATAGTGCCAAACACGGCGGCAGCCTGCAGAATGCAACCGCGATTTCAGCGTGAGTGGCACAACACTCCGGACGAGACAATGGTCCGAGGAGCCTAAAGGGGCGTCGACGGAAATCTGATATCCGTCCGGGTGAGAGGTCAGCAGAAGGTCCAACAGGGAAGGTGCATGATCCTCCACCTCTGGAATCCGCGTAGGCGAAGTAACCAGTTGTGTCAGACCATATGCCAAGGCAAAATCATGAACAGATCTCCCCGCATGATCGGTTAAACGTGAACCAAGCCATTCGGCGTGATGGGCGTTAAAGTCGCCGAGGATCACGATCTCTGCGGAGGGGATCTGCTGTAGCAAAGAATCTGCAGCCAATTGGACGTGGTCGAAGAGTCGGTCTGTTTCGGCATTACCGCTATGGGACCTATAGAGGCACCCGTAGACGCGCGGATGGTCGTCGCTGTCTACGCGTAGCCAAAGGATGGACAGGTCCGAACCTTCAAGTCTGCCGAGGCGTCGAGAACAGATGTCCTCTCTAACGTAAACGCAAACCCCAGCCCGAGGCACAAAGGAGTGTTCCAGTTTGTACCCCGGGTAGGAGAGATACGAGACATCAGCCGGAGAGGACACCTGCGTCTCGGTCAGAAAGAGCAGAGCCGGCCTCGCCGTCTCGAGATGGTGGTGGACGGCGTTTAGGTTAGAGTGAAGTCCCCTGATATTGCAGAAATTCACGGACAGCGTGGCAGGAGTCGCCTTGGTCTTGTTGCTCCGTTTGCCCCGAGCTGTTGTAGTCTTGAGCGGAATTTTGCCCCCCCCCCCCCCAGAATACGCGGGGCAGCCTGAGCACCCACGCTCAGAAGTGGAGAAACATGGTCGTGGATGCTCAGCGAGGGATTCTCCAGGGGTGCTGGTACCCTCCTGGGGTAGTCTATCATTATTTAATTCCGCTACCATGTTGATGGGGGGGGGGGGGATTTGGGCCTCCGGCCACCTGCACTCACCAGACGAAACGCGGAAGCAGAGCTTCCACTTCACGCCGGTATTCTGTGAGGTCGTGGTACCACCCCGGTTTGAGCCGGCCCATACGTGCAACAGCAAAGCTGCCGCGTGGCTCTACCACTGTTAAAACTTAACTTAACTTACCTCACGTAACGCAAATAGTTCCTCACGTGGAGAATCGAACCCAAACAATGTGTGTGATCTTATTCTCATAAGTGTCAGTGCCACAGCTGATGTATCGCAATCGTAAAGGTTCAAATATGGAATATGTAAAACGTTTTTATATTTTTACGATAATTCGAGCAAAAACTAAACACATCGCAGAGCTGTTCAACCTGCATACTTTGCGGGCCGCAAATAATGGAAGAAGTTTGATTATGAAGTGGAGCACTTAAAATTTTTTTCGTGTGGTCCTATTTTTATGTATTACATAGTTGGTACATATTTTAAATATTGATGGAATACAAATTATGAGGTTCCTTATTTCTTTATAGATTTTAAATAAGTTTGTATTTTGTTCTAGGTCGAAAACGATATGGAAAATTACGTAAAGTACAAACTTAAAAAAGATGTTTTGCATCACAAGTTTGCTTGACAAAATCGATATTCAGAAAAACCACAAAGATTTTTACTATCAAAACTAAATGCCAAATCTAGGTCAGAAACAGTTGCACATGCGATTGCCACTACTTCACAATAAATTGAGCATAGATATGTTGTCGATCCTGTTAAGTACTACTCTAGATGATAATATTGACATTGATCCCTTTAATCATAATAATAATGCGACCCTTTTTCTATTAATATTGAAAACATCTGATTTTTATATAAAATCATATTTTTATACGCCGAAGGTATATTTGTAGTAAATTTCTTTATAAACAACAGGAATTTTTTTTAACCATAAAAACCACAAAGAGGTCAGGGTACACTTATGAAGAATAAGAAAACAAAACTAGTTAGAGGCAGATAGTAAGTAGGTAGGTAAGGAATGTTTACGTATTTTTGTTATACTTATTCTTATCATTAGCAAATGAAACCCAGAAGTATTAATGTAATAATGAGTACCTAGGTTATAAAATATTATCTTATTCTTATACGTATTTCAGCCACGACAAAATCTTTGTTTCTTAGAAAATATTCCGCTACCATCATGTCACGGACTATTGGAAGTTTGTCAGATTGACCTTTTGAAACCCTTCTTCCATCATTAAATACTTAAGAACACCAGAGCGCACGAGGGCAAACAACTCACCCGCGAAATATTATTACAAACATTGATTTATATATTAAACTCAATGACTACAAACGTATGATCGGCGCGCTGGAACGGTATGGCGGCGCGGCCGCATGGAATCTATGACGTCACCCGCTAATCGCGGGCACGGGCGAGATTTTAAGAACGTACGTAAATTTTCCACGCTTATAACTTCGGTAATAGTGCACCGATCGACGTGAAATAAAAACTAGAATTATGTGTTTGGTCTAGACATTTTACCTACGTACTTAAAAGTTTAATATTGTAACCTTGTTATCTTCTCCATTGCATTTTCTAACAAAACAAAATAACACGATAACACGCAATTGAATTCTTGTGATATAACAGTGACAGGGGCCTACCTGTCAGATTCGATGTTGCCACTTAACTGTCATAAAATCTATGAAACGATATCGATTTTTATTCGATTAATCATATCATAAAAAGAATAATCTTTGACGCGTTTTAAGTTCTGCACGCTTTTTAAAATATAATTTCCTTTATTTATTGAAATTCTATTTCAAATGTATTTTTAAGAACAGTTAGCTTGAGCTGTATTGTTTTATTACGCTTTAGAGAATTCGTGGTAAATCAGCTAGAAATTAACTTCTTGAATTATCATAACATGATTCCATTTTAAATGTTATGTTAAGAACGGATAAGAATAACAGTTAACTTGTGCAGCAGCGTTTTTTTATACTCTAAAGAATTCTTGGTAAATCAGCTAGTAATTCGCTTGTTTAATTATCATAACTATAAATGTGAAGGTGTTCAATGAATTCAACCGAGCCTATAACAACAGTTGTTTTTGTTTTTAATGGTTGATTACTGTTTTTGATGACTTGAAATGGATAAAAACCCATTTTGTGCAATAAGTTTTTTCTCTTTGGTAATGAATAAACCACAGAAACCCCTACAATGTATAATAGTCCTTTTTTTAGATACAAGTAGCACATTTTAAAGAACCGCAAAAACGATTTTGTTATTTATACAAACACTATGAAAAACAAAATAATTTGTTGCTGGCGATAATGATAATGGTATTTTGACTCGATTTAAAATATATGCTTGTTAATACTGAACTCTTCATGGGCCTGCGAGTCCGACTCGCACTGAACCAATTTTTTCAACTTTTAGTTTTATTCTAATAAATAGTTTTTTCGTTTAAGCGGAGCTCTTTTAATTTAGATTTATTACCTCTTTATCTATAATAATCAATCTGAGTATGTAAAGTGTGTAAATACGATTCTTAAATTGTAAAAATAATAATTGGATTTGAACATCTTAGGTAGGTATTTAGTTTTATTTATTTAGAAAATATTAATCTCACAATTATTTATTGTAATAATATAAAATTATCACACAGCCAACGCCCTCATTAGCAATGTAATGGTGAAATAATTGTCAAAATCGGTCTATTAATTTTTGAGATTAGCCAAAAAACGTATTCATTGAAAGTAGCGCCCTCTATAATAAATATAACCCTATATTAGATATCTAAAATTATACATAACAATCTAGTGGTGAAAGAATTCTCAAAGTTGGTCAAGTACTTTACGAGTTTAGCGAAAAAAAAATATTCTTTGATAGTAGCGCCCTCAATAATAAAATGCATCCTAAATTTTTAAGCATCATAGCAAAAAACGATTCAACATAGCCTAACCCGCACACACAGTAAAAACATAACCATCCTTTTTCGTCTGTAGTCAGATAAACAACTGGTTAATAACGGTTGCGTATCGACTGCTTTGGATAAATATCCGTTGTCAACGTTTATTTTAAACCTATATCATAACATCGTAATAATTATCGAAAAATTGTATAATCATTGTAATAATGACCATAAGTAATCGATCGAAAAGGGGAATCGATTTTTTTAATGATTTTTGTGATTGGCAATATTTTTTATTTTATTCACAAACTAATGAATTACGTATTTACCCGTAGACAGAGATAGGTTTCTCTGTCTACGTATTTACCTAATTTTATTTTTATCTTTTCGGTACTTTTAATTTGTGCAAAAATATTCCCATTGTTTTAGGATAAATGAACACCGCGATTAATAACCATAAATAAAGTTATATTTTTTTAACAAATGCACATTGTTGGGCGTTCCATGGCCGAAAATGGGCAATGCCCTTTACTCATATCTATGATTCTATTTCATTATAATTTTTCACCTTTAACCATTCAGTGAGAGCAATTTGTCACTTGGTGTACGTAAAGGGTTAAGCATTTTTTTTATAGAATAGGGTGACAAACGAGCACACAGTCCACCTGATGGTAAGTGGTTGCTGCGGCCCATAGACATTTACATTTATCTTCCATTGCAAATCAAAATACAGATGCGTTGTCACCCATGAGGACTGAGATGGAATGCCTCATTTCCGGTAAAAAGGGTTTCCGGTTCTCTACACTCGCCATAAGAAATACAGCAGCATTAAGCTACTATTTCACGCTGGTATTGGTATTGGTACTGGCTGGTCGAGCCGACCCATTCGTGCTACAACTATACTACTAATATAACTGCAGCATGGCTCTACCACGTAAAAAACGTATTTCCTTGTTTATTTTATTATATGAGTCTACTAATTTCTTGGCGAATTGTCTCTCAGCAAAAACTGACTTAACTCGGTTTTGTGTAATGATGTTATGTTTCCTTCTGCTAATATTCGTGTTTGGTTTGTAAGAAATCGATTTGCGTTTTCTCAATACAGTATTTAGAATATATATTTATATATATTATTTTATTCCTCGCAGATAAAATTCTAGTAGGTAGTTGAATAAAGTTTGTCAGTCGAAAATTTACGCGCTTTAAATAACTTTTTAATGCTCTTTCCAAGTCAAGAAATCTTGTTTTATTTGCTCCACCATAAACGATACGTTAAAACCGACTGTACAAGAGAAATGTCCGTTTGGTGCAAGAGACTCTTAGATCATAATTGATCATAATCAATTCAATATGACTATGCCTTCAATATGACAAACGCTGATCTACCATCATATCCAGATATTTTGTATTGGACACTTTATTAATTTAGCACACGAATAGCTAGTTAAAATTTTATCGCAATGATGTATAATAATTTTAAAACCAAGTGAGGGTTGACTGTTATTGTTCTTAGTGAAACATATATAGTTACTTTTGTACATTAAGTGTTAAGACATAATTATTTAGCCAAGAAGCAATCTTGGCTAAACGAACGAAAAGTGCAGACTGGCACTTTTAAATGATCCCAGCTTTTGGCCGAAAAAACTATGTCCGTGTCATCAGCGTACGAAAAAATGCGACCACCATGCAATTTCATTTTACGTAGATATACACAAGAAATAAGATTGAAACAAGTACACTGCCTTATGGCACACCATAACTGACCTTACATTCAGAACTCTGTGTTGTTCCTACATTAACTCGCGAATTACGCTTACTAAGATAGCTTTCTAGTAGTTTGTACGGTGTGCCTCTGATTCCCACATTTTGAAGATTTCGCAAAATAATGGGTATGGACACTGTGGCTTTTTTAAGTCAAGGAAGACCGCTAACACTTTTTTCTGGAATCAACATTTTCAACAACCGAGGAGGTCTAAGCCAGCACTGCATCTTCAGTAGATAGGTTCTTGCGAAAATCAAATTGTGAGGTAGAAATGGCATTAAATTTAGAAAAATAATAGACATTTATTAATTTCTCCAAGGTCTTTGCCACCGCTGATATTAAATATATAAGCCTAAAGTTAGAAGGATCAGTTTTATCACCACTTTTATGTACAGGTGTAATGATTGATTGCTTTAGACCTTTAGAGAAATTCCCGTGCTCAAAACACTGATTTGACGGGTGTACTAAGATAGGCACAATCTTTTTGCGTGCTTGTTTTAAAAAGTGTGTTGGTATATTGTCCCATCCAGGAGCGCTGTCGGAATTCATTGATGTAAGAATAGAGTGCACCTCTACAGGATCAGTGTTTATGAGTGCAAATGATGATACTTGAGAACCTAGAGAAACATTGTTATTTATTTGTGTTTCACAACTGTTAGTGGTAATATTTCCAGCTAATTGTTTTCCTTCAGCTAAATGTTAAAAGAAAATTAGAATCTCTTATCATCTTTGGGTCGAGGGACTTAAAGAGGGTTTTGAAGAGCAATTCATATAACTGCATTTGTGTACAAATAGATACCTTATGTGTTCAGCAAGTTGCTTTATACTAAATGGCTTTTTTGTTAAGCCAGACACGGATCCTGGATTTATACCAGCCATAGTAGATAGGCAATATAAATGGTACATATATTTATGTGTAAAAATGTAGTAATTATTTGTACTAGAAGCAAATATAAAGTTTAATAATAATAGTTTGCATAAAAAGTGTAATGGTTGTACCTATTATGCTTAGACAGCTGTGTTGTTCACTGTGCAGAAAGGAATATTATTTTGTCATCTAGAATCAGATATACTTAATATAACAATAATATCTTTGTCTCATATGTACATGAAACCTGTGAAAATAAAATGTGAGACAACTTTTATTTAGTTGAAAATCATTGATGTTAATCAATAATTACTGCTTCTGTATTTGATCAGCTGGAGCTGATTAATGCTGTATAATTTATAATAATTTCTTTATTATTTAACATATTAAAAGGCAGATATAAGAATATGCTCACAGAAATATGTAAATACAGTTTATTGACATTGAAAGCATAGTCTTATCACATATCTCTTATTATAAAAAATGTCTTTTTAATTCCTATATAATATAGAAAAAATAATATATTGATAAGAAATATTATTTAGTTAAGACACCTTTACAATTGTCATTAACTTCTTTTCAGGTGGATCGCTTAGAACAAATCTCTATGCCTTGCAGGCTGAAAGCTTGCAGAGACAAAAAGTGTATGGATATTGAAGACAACAGTCTTATATCATATCTCTTATAATTGAAAATGCCTTCTGATTGCTTACAATATCATAAATGTACATGTTACCATCAAGTTATTTTCAAAAAACCTTTAGAAATATATCTAACACTGAAATGTTTCTACCTACCTATGTACGTTATAGACAAAACATAAGAAACCATCCAACCAATATCAATGAAAATGTTTGTATATGTTTGAATGGATCCCTAGATGGTTTATATTTACATTTGGACCCGGTAGATGGCACTGTTGTCGAGATCCATAAATCACCAGTGCAAAGCTGAGGCGCATCGCTAGTAATAAATACATTTGAATTAAGCCTGTGTTTTTGTAATCCTCACACAAACTGTTTAAAACATCTTACTTCTTCACTATTTATCATTGTGTAATAACATAGATAAGCATGTTAATTCCCAGTCATTTTATTATGATGTATACTACTTACTAATCAACCAAAACATATTAAAACAAAGTCTTGACACCGCTCCTGTCTATATCTGTCAGTCAATCATCAAACTAAGTTTGTATAAAAAGGGTTATTAAAGTAAAAAAAAAATTATGGATAACCCGTGGGTAAGGTGATCGCTACCAAGCTATTTCTAATTTGTTCTGTGTTGTAAATTATGACATGCATGATTGTAAGCTGGCTTTTTTTTAAAAGACCTACTGGGTATTTTGCTGGTTCTCTTCAAGTCAGAGGTTTTTTCCGAACCAGTAGTAAATTAAAAAAGTGACTTTTAATAAGTATTATTTATAAGTAATCTAAATTGAATAAAAGATTTCTGTTTCTGTACCTACTACTGTTTATAGAATACTTAAATAAATTATGATTTACAATAATAAATAGAATAAACTACATTATTTTTTTTTTGTAATACAACCAGCTTAAAACATTTCTTACTGTGTGTTGGTAATATCATAAATATAAATAGACATTATCCCTTAGCCATCTTGGTATTTAGAATTACACTCACAATCAATCAATACATGTCAAAAATAGAATACATACGACATTTGTGCATAGACAGGCACTATGTTTTGCCGGACTTTACTAGTGAAAGGTTTTACATCGATTTTAAAATATTTATAAATGCTGAATATAACTACAGCTTAGTTTAATATGTACTATTATTCAAGTGTGCACTATTTTAACTTATAATACCGATTAATACTACTAGAAAATCGCTTTCAGTTTGTTTTTAGGTTATTGTTAGTTTCACATTTTATTTGTTAATTTCTCAGGACTCCGTTTAGATGCAGTAAAACTAATAATATTGTTGTAATCTATGGATTATAAGGAATAAATCGACATGCATTTCATTGATAATCTTTAAAATTTGTAGTGGGCCCATTCTCCATAGAAAAATTGATTGTCTTCTTTATTCCCATTTATTTTGTAACCTGATGAAAGACATTGCAGCTAATGACAACAGCTTTCGATCAGTTCCTTATCAATTCCTGTAATTTCAGCTGAAATTGCAGTTTCGAAAAAACTTACACGCCGTATTCCATCATTAGAGGTGTTTTTCCTCCACTACGCGGTTTGTCAACGATTAAACCCAATCGATCCCTGAATTGTTGTTAAAAAAGTTGCTTTCTGTGCAACAAAAGCCTTTTCTTCGTCGAAACGCTCCTGCCATTTTTATGTCAAGTTCATATGAAAGTTTTGTGAAATATTCGAAAATTTTTATGTATGAATGAAGTGGAGATAAGCCAAACTGAAAGTTGCTGATTTGGTTTTTGATGTAAGCTTCTTCTTACACAGAAAACTCCTTAGTTTCTTTGGCAAATTGAAATAGAATGGGTCTATAAAATCTCGTGGATGAAGGGCGAGGATTTTTCCATCTTATGCGATCGGAGTCTGGGGTGTTTAATTTACAAACTAACAGTGAAGGAACGTATGAAGTAACAAATAAATTTCTATCCTCGTTACTTGAACCCGAAAAACTTTTTTTATATTCACTTTGTTTCGCTACTATTGGAAAACAATTAGCTGGAAATATTACCAATAACAGTTGTGAAACACAAATAAGTAACAATGTTTCTCTAGGTTCTCAAGTATCATCATTTGCACTCATAAACACTGATCCTGTAGAGGTGCACTCTATTCTTACATCAATGAATTCCGACAGCGCTCCTGGATGGGACAATATACCAACACACTTTTTAAAACAAGCACGCAAAAAGATTGTGCCTATCTTAGTACACCCGTCAAATCAGTGTTTTGAGCACGGGAATTTCTCTAAAGGTCTAAAGCAATCAATCATTACACCTGTACATAAAAGTGGTGATAAAACTGATCCTTCTAACTTTAGGCTTATATATTTAATATCAGCGGTGGCAAAGATCTTGGAGAAATTAATAAATGTCTATTATTTTTCTAAATTTAATGCCATTTCTACCTCACAATTTGATTTTCGCAAGAACCTATCTACTGAAGATGCAGTGCTGGCTTAGACCTTCTCAGTTGTTGAAAATGTTGATTCCAGAAAAAAGTGTTAGCGGTCTTCCTTGACTTAAAAAAGCCACAGTGTCCATACCCATTATTTTGCGAAATCTTCAAAATGTGGGAATCAGAGGCACACCGTACAAACTACTAGAAAGCTATCTTAGTGAGCGTAATTCGCGAGTTAATGTAGGAACAACACTGAGTTCTGAATGTAAGGTCAGTTATGGTGTGCCATAAGGCAGTGTACTTGTTTCAATCTTATTTCTTGTGTATATCAACGATCTACGCAAAATGAAATTGCATGGTGGTCGCATTTTTTCGTACGCTGATGACACGGACATAGTTTTTTCGGCCAAAAGCTGGGATCATTTAAAAGTGCCAGTCTGCACTTTTCGTTCGTTTAGCCAAGATTGCTTCTTGGCTAAAAAATTATGTCTTAACACTTAATGTACAAAAGTAACTATATATGTTTCACTAAGAACAATAACAGTCAACCCTCACTTGGTTTTAAAATTATTATACATCATTGCGATAAAATTTTAACTAGCTATTCGTGTGCTAAATTAATAAAGTGTCCAATACAAAATATCTGGATATGATGGTAGATCAGCGTTTGTCATATTGAAGGCATAGTCTTATTGAATTGATTATGATCAATTATGATCTAAGAGTCTCTTGCACCAAACGGACATTTCTCTTGTACAGTCGGTTCTAACGTATCATTTATGGTGGAGCAAATAAAACAAGATTTCTTGACTTGGAAAGAGCATTAAAAAGTTATTTAAAGCGCGTAAATTTTCGACTGACAAACTTTATTCAACTACCTACTAGAATTTTATCTGCGAGGAAACTATATATTCTAAATACTGTAATGAGAAAACGCAAATCGATTTCTTACAAACCAAACACGAATATTAGCAGAAGGAAACATAACATCATCACACAAAACCGAGTTAAGTCAGTTTTTGCTGAGAGACAATTCGCCAAGAAATTAGTAGACTCATATAATAAAATAAACAAGGAAATACGTTTTTTACGTGGTAGAGCCATGCTGCAGTTATATTAGTAGTATAGTTGTAGCACGAATGGGTCGGCTCGGCCGGGGAAGGACCACGCTCTCACAGAATACCAGCGTGAAATAGTAGCTTAATGCTGCTGTATTTCGTATGGTGAGTGTAGAGAACCGGAGACCCTTTTTACTGGAAATGAGGCATTCCATCTCAGTCCTCATGGGTGACAACGCATCTGTATTTTGATTTGCAATGGAAGATAGATGTAGATGTCTATGGGCCGCAACAACCACTTACCATCAGGTGGACTGTGTGCTCGTTTGTCACCCTATTCTATAAAAAAAATGCTTAACCCTTTACGTACACCAAGTGACAAATTGCTCTCACTGAATGGTTAAAGGTGAAAAATTATAATGAAATAGAATCATAGATATGAGTAAAGGGCATTGCCCATTTTCGGCCATGGAACGCCCAACAATGTGCATTTGTTAAAAAAATATAACTTTATTTATGGTTATTAATCGCGGTGTTCATTTATCCTAAAACAATGGGAATATTTTTGCACAAATTAAAAGTACCGAAAAGATAAAAATAAAATTAGGTAAATACGTAGACAGAGAAACCTATCTCTGTCTACGGGTAAATACGTAATTCATTAGTTTGTGAATAAAATAAAAAATATTGCCAATCACAAAAATCATTAAAAAAATCGATTCCCCTTTTCGATCGATTACTTATGGTGATTATTACAATGCTTATACAATTTTTCGATAATTATTACGATGTTATGATATAGGTTTAAAATAACCGTTGACAACGGATATTTATCCAAAGCAGTCGATACGCAACCGTTATTAACCAGTTGTTTATCCGACTACAGACGAAAAAGGATGGTTATGTTTTTACTGTGTGTGCGGGTTAGGCTATGTTGAATCGTTTTTTGCTATGGTGCTTAAAAACGTAGGATGCATTTTATTATTGAGAGCGCTACTATCAAAGAATATTTTTTTCGCTAAACTCGTAAAGTACTTGACCAACTTTGAGAATTCTTTCACCACTAGATTGTTATGTATAATTTTAGATATCTAATATAGGGTTATATTTATTATAGAGGGCGCTACTTTCAATGAATACGTTTTTTGGCTAATCTCAAAAATTAATAGACCGATTTTTACAATTATTTCACCATTACATTGCTAATGAGGGCGTTAGCTATGTGATAAATTTATATTATTACAATAATTGTGAGATTAATATTTTCTAAATAAATAAAACTAAATACCTACTTAAGATGTTCAAATCCAATTATTATTTTTACAATTTAAGAATCGTATTTACACACTTTACTTACTCAGATTGATTATTATAGATAAAGAGGTAATAAATCTAAAGTAAAAGAGCTCCGCTTAAACGAAAAAACTATTTATTAGAATAAAACTAAAAGTTGAAAAAATTGGTTCAGTGCGAGTCGGACTCGCAGGCCCACGAAGAGTTCAGTATTAACAAGCATATGTTTTAAATCGAGTCAAAATACCACTATCATTATCGCCAGCAACAAATTATTTTGTTTTTCATAGTGTTTGTATAAATAACAAAGTTGTTTTTGCGGTTCTTTAAAATGTGCTACTTGTATCTAAAAAAAGGACTATTATACATTATAGGGGCTTCTGTGGTTTATTCATTACCAAAGAGAAAAAACTTATTGCACAAAATGGGTTTTTATCCATTTCAAGTCATCAAAAGCAGTAATCAACCGTTAAAAACAAAAACAACTGTTGTTATAGGCTCGGTTGAATTCATTGAACACCTTCACATTTATAGTTATGATAATTAAACAAGCGAATTACTAGCTGATTTACCAAGAATTCTTTAGAGTATAAAAAACGCTGCTGCACAAGTTAACTGTTATTCTTATCTGTTCTTAACATAACATTTAAAATGGAATCATGTTATGATAATTCAAGAAGTTAATTTCTAGCTGATTTACCACGAATTCTCTAAAGCATAACAAAACAATACAGCACAAGCTAACTGTTCTCAAAAATACATTTGAAATAGAATTTCAATAAATAAAGGAAATTATATTTTAAAAAGCGTGCAGAACTTAAAACGCGTCAAAGATTATTCTTTTTATGATATTATTAATCGAATAAAAATCGATATCGTTTCATAGATTTTATGACAGTTAAGTGGCAACATCGAATCTGACAGGTAGGCCCCTGTCAATGTTATGTCACAAGAATTCAATTGCGTGTTATCGTGTTATTTTGTTTTGTTGGAAAATGCAATGGAGAAGATAACAAGGTTACAATATTAAACTTTTAAGTACGTAGGTAAAATGTCTAGACCAAACACATAATTCTAGTTTTTATTTCACATCGATCGGTGCACTATTACCGAAGTTATAAGCGTGGAAAATTTACGTACGTTCTTAAAATCTCGCCCGTGCCCGCGAGTAGCGCGTGACGTCATAGATTCCATGCGGCCGCACCGCCATACCGTTCCAGCGCGCCGATCATACGTTTGTAGTCATTGAGTTTAATATATAAATCAATGTTAGTAGTAATATTTCGCGGGTGAGTTGTTTGCCCTCGTGCGCTCTGGTGTTTTTAAGTATTTAATGATGGAAGAAGGGTTTCAAAAGGTCAATCTAACAACCTTCCAATAGTCCGTGACATGATGGTAGCGGAATATTTTCTAAGAAACAAAGATTTTGTCGCGGCTGAAATACGTTTAAGAATAAGATAATATTTTATAACCTAGGTACCCATTATTACATTAATACTTCTGGGTTTCATTTGCTAATGATAAGAATAAGTATAACAAAAATACGTAAACATTCCTTACCTACCTACTTACTATCTGCCTCTAACTAGTTTTGTTTTCTTATTCTTCATAAGTGTAGGGTACACCTCTCTGCTCCACCTCTTTGTGGTTTTTATGGTTAAAAAAAATTCCTGTTGTTTATAAAGAAATTTACTACAAATATACCTTCGGTGTATAAAAATATGATTTTATATAAAAATCAGATGTTTTCAATATTAATAGAAAAAGGGTCGCATTATTACTATGATTAAAGGGATCAATGTCAATATTATAATCTAGAGTAGTACTTAACAGGATCGACAACATATCTATGCTCAATTTATTGTGAAGTAGTGGCAATCGCATGTGCAACTGTTTCTGACCTAGATTTGGCATTTAGTTTTGATAGTAAAAATCTTTGTGGTTTTTCTGAATATCGATTTTGTCAAGCAAACTTGTGATGCAAAACATCTTTTTTAAGTTTGTACTTTACGTAATTTTCCATATCGTTTTCGACCTAGAACAAAATACAAACTTATTTAAAATCTATAAAGAAATAAGGAACCTCGTAATTTGTATTCCATCAATATTTAAAATATGTACCAACTATGTAATACATAAAAATAGGACCACACGAAAAAAATTTTAAGTGCTCCACTTCATAATCAAACTTCTTCCATTATTTGCGGCCCGCAAAGTATGCAGGTTGAACAGCTCTGCGATGTGTTTAGTTTTTGCTCGAATTATCGTAAAAATATAAAAACGTTTAACATATTCCATATTTTAACCTTTACGATTGCGATACATCAGCTGTGGCACTGACACTTATGAGAATAAGATCACACACATTGTTTGGGTTCGATTCTCCACGTGAGGAACTATTTGCGTTACGTGAGGTAAGTGTTTAACATTTTTCATTCCTGAACTCAACTGTTGTCATTTCAATCCCGTCTCATCACGTTACGTTACGGACACGTTACGGACTGTGTGCTCGTTTGTCACCCTATCCTATAAAAAAATAAATACAAAAAACGTTACTGTGCAGTCTCACAGTGCGCTCTAACGCACAGGGTACAGAAAACGTATTCATAAACAACACTTGAGGGACGAACGACACTATGCGCTCATTATAATGAACGCACATATAAAGTAGCTCGCTAGCTACTTTACGCTACGCATAGTGCGACAAAGCAACGCAAATGTCAAACTGTTTACGGGTATATAGGTGTTTGTTGATTTGTGATACGCTGATTTGTTTTGATTAATTAATTGCGATGAATTACAGCAGCGAAGACGATTTTGATAATTATATCCTGGAGAGAATAAACGTGCAAAGAACGATTAGCACAAGAAAAGTGATACGTGACTTTCAAAATCCTTTTGATTATTACAGTGCTAATGAATTTAAAAGTCGCTATAGGTTTTCAAAATATTCCGAATTCCGAAGAAGTAAATGGTAACTTCTTTGAACTGTAAGAAAACAACACGTGTTATTATTTGCACGAAATTGACAACGAAACAAACAGAAACATAAAATGTAATACTTACCATATTTTATGTGATTTCGCATTCATTATAGGCAAGCAACTCGTATTCAAAATGAAAATAAAGTAAAATTGTATAAGTAAACTATGTTTAGAATTCAAATGACAAAATAATATCTTGGTTGAGTGCTTGGGTGAGCCTTCGAGCTGTTTCTGCAGCAATGATGCCACGGTAGAACTCGTACTCGTAAATATACCGATATTTCATGATTTCCAATGTGCGGTAATAAGCGACGCCGAAGAAAAAAATATTGAGGAAAAACCAAATGAATGACTGTTTACAAGTCCTGTTTCCTCTCCCTCCGGACCTCCGCTAGGAGCAGACGTAAACAGAAACTTTATAACTCTTATTCAAAAATATTTATTCAAAATTAACTCAACTAAATATACACGAAATATTAGGAGTGCATAAGGACTAAGAAGCTTCAACATTACCTGCGCAGCGCCGAGTAAAATCTGGGGCCCTGGTACAACGCTAGCAAGGTACCGTGAGACCTTTTGTTTAATACAAACTAATCAGCGCTTGCGAGGTCGACACCATCTTGTCCTTGCAATAGTAGTCCCGCCCACTGACTTATCGACGCGCGCGCAGCTAAGAACATCTTTACCTGCGCTTGGCCATCCCCGGCCTACGTGGCCCCGCCTCATATAGTAGTAGCGTTCGATTTAAAGATCAGCGCACACACAAATGGAATCTAATTTATTGAATAAATCTCACTCCGAATCACACCTAGAGCTGTCAGGACATCATTTAGATAATAGCTTTATTGCACAGCGCTGCAAAAGAAAGTGCCCGGAGGACGATATTGAACCTGATAGGTTTGATGCATTTAGAGAGGAAATGAGGGCCATGATAAATTCTATGTTTAAGGTGCAAGAACGTGAAATTAATTAAATTACCCCGGCGCTTTTAGAAATTAAGTACACGAATTCTAGCATAGAAAAAACAATATCGTTCTTAGCAACGCAAAATGAAGAACTCAAACAAAAACTGGAACATCTCGAAAGCCAAAACAAAAAAGATAAACAACAAATAGCTATTCTGGAACAAAAATTGGAGGATATGCAGCGCGAAGGTCGTAAAGCCAACTTTGAGATTAAGAACGTACCCAAAACAACCGAAGAAATCCGTGGAAACTTGATAGGAATGGTAATAACATTGTCAAAAACAGTCGGAAGCAAGCTTAATGAATCACATATCATGGACATCTTTCGAGTAAAATGAAAAAAGGGAGCGAAGAGTGAGTCACCAATCATAGTCGAGACCTCGTCCTCAATCGTGAAGACAGAACTCTTAACTGTGTGTAAGGCCTTCAACAGGAAAAATAAACAAAAGCTCTGTGCCAAACATCTTGGCTTTAAAAGGAATGAAGATACGCCTACTTTTGTGTCGGAGCAGCTAACCTGCAAAGGGGCTCGTCTGTACTTTTTAGCAAGGGAACTCGCCAAAACAAATACCTTCAAGTATTGTTGGACTGCGTATGGCCGAGTGTACCTGCGAGAGCATGACACGTCCCCCGTTATAACGATTAAAAGTGAAGCCCAAATTAATAGCCTGATGCAAAAAACATGACTATACGTTGAGCCTTATGCGGTTGGCATTAAACATTTCTCTTTGTTATTGAATACTCGTTACATTATATTATTTGTTTTAACTAATTTAATTTGCTATATATCAGGGCAACGCCCACTATGTAAAAGTATACACAAATACATAATACACAACACAAAAATAACACACACAATGTACATACTTACAATTTTATGTATTTTCCCTACCTAATTATAAGTAAATCAAAAGAAATCGTAATATTAATAAAATTAATTCAATTCCTTATAGTACGTAAAATCAGCTTTATATACGAACATAAAAATGGATAGTTCTCTCATTAATCTGAGAGTAATAGACAAAATCCAAGTTGCACAGTCAAAGGTAGAATCAATTCATAACTTCTCGAAAATATTGCATTACGTAAAAAACACTGACTTCACTATAATTGCTCAAAACATCCGAAGTATATATAAAAATTTTAACGACTTTTACATTTCCCTATCGAACTATAACTTTGAAGTTGACTTGTTGGTATTAACTGAGTGTAGACTTGACTGTAACGAAGCAATACCGCAGTTAAATAATTATACCTCTTTTTCTACTACTAATCATATTAATCAGTGTAATGGGGTAGTAGTTTATGTAAAAAACACACTTAATTGCAATATAAAAGAAATTAAATTAATACATGCGTCATGCTTGCAAGTTGTATTACTCAGTTATACAATTCTTTGCATTTATCGATCGCCTTCAATTAGAAATGCTGAACTTTTTATAAACTCATTGTGCAGACATTTAGACACAAGAACATAAAAATGTTGTTATTACCGGTGATATTAATATAAATATTATCAATAAAACCATTGAAAAATCACACGAACGTACAAATAGACTGGCATACCACAATATGTTAGCAATGCATGGTATACTTCCAGGACATGTATTGCCTACAAGGAAACACAACTGCTTGGACCATTTTATGCTGAAAATAGATATTAATATACACTTCATTATAGTCCTCCATTATAGTCTTTGACACCACTATAACCGATCATCATATGATATTCCTAAAATTGACTAATACCGATACACAAAATGGAAACCAAAATAAAGATAACATTAAAAATAATAATAATAATAAATATAAGACAGTTACAAATTATGAAAATGCACTCTTAAGCCTAAAAGAAAGTAATCTAGCTAATTTAATAGTATATGAGAATCCCATTCCCTCCAAGGATCGATTAATTAAACCATGGATTACACCAGGTATTTTAATGTGTATCCGAAATAGGAATGACATGCAACGAAAATTACGTGCTGATCCATATAATGATATCTTAAAAATAACTTACAAAAGATACCGTAATTTTTGTAATCACATAATTAAAAAATCTAAGATTCAACATGATAAAGAACTCTTGATTAAACATAGGAAAAACCCACGGACTTTATGGCATACAATAAATAATATAACAAGCCGTAACAAAAGAAAAACAAATAGTCTGGAGTTGTTAGACATACACGCTTCCCCACAGTTGTCTGTTGATCATGTATGCGATTTCTTCGCTAATGTTGGCAAAACCTTAGCTGAGGATATTCTAACAAACACTTATACACAACAAGTTGGTGCTAGCTATGTTTATTTTAACTCACCTGTAGCGTCTATGTTTTTTCATGAAACCGATCCTGAAGAGGTTCACAAAATTTTGATGAGCCTGAAATCTGAGAGCGCCCCAGGCTGGGATAATGTATCTACTCAATTCTTAAAACAAGCGAACGATCAAGTAGCGCCCATAATTTCGCACCTTGCTAACCTCTGTTTTAAACATGGGATCTTCCCAGCGGGGCCCAAAAATGCAATAATAACGCCGGTGTATAAGAGTGGTGACAGAGAAGATGTATCCAACTATAGGCCAATTTCAGTTTTAACCACCATTTCAAAAATTCTAGAGAAATTGATCAACAAGAGACTTATAAATTATTTAAATAAAATTGATTTTCTTTCAAAATCGCAATACGGCTTTCGGCAAAATCTTTCAACTCAAGATGCAGTCACAGCATTAACGACACATATCGTTAACAATATCGACAGGGGAAAGAAATGTATTGCAGTGTTTCTGGATTTAAAAAAAGCATTTGATACCGTCTCTGTCCCCATTCTTATACAAAGGCTGGAGAGTATTGGCATAAGAGGACTGGCACTTGCGCTATTGTCAGACTACCTCAATGAGCGCAAACAATGCGTGAAAATAGGCCAATACATTAGTAGCCAATGTGATGTGATGTACGGTGTCCCACAGGGAAGTGTCCTTGGGCCGACTCTATTCTTGACTTACATCAATAGCCTCTGAGTTATATGAGTATTAACGCGGGACAAGTTTTTTCTTATGCAGACGACACTGCCATTGTTTTCACTGGCAACACATGGGATTCGGTACGTCAAGTCACGGAGGAGGGGCTAGTCAGGGTAGCTAACTGGTTAAAATCAAAACAAACTACATAGCATTCACAAAATATAATTCAACGCAACCTGAACATAATTTCAAAATTCAAATTCATGAGTGTAACAACCTTCGAATAAATTGCTCTTGCAAAACCATTTCCAAAGTTAACAATACAAAGTATTTAGGAAGTTGTAGTTGGAATTAACGATGGGAAGAGTCAGAAAACTTATATGGGTTTTTAAAAAGCTGAGACATGTTACTGACAAGAAACTATTAAAACTAATTTATGTTTCATTGGCTCAGTCACTATTGACCTGAAGACTGAAGAAAACAGCTATACCAACGTTAGATACTTTTACCAACCAACGACTGTTGATGATGATGTAGATCTAAAATAAATAATTAAATTAGTAAATTTTGTTAATTTGTGACAACCCTAGCGACGTCTACGTTGTCCAGACACTGTCGGCATTTACCACGAGATCAAAGACGTCGCCCTACTGTATGTCCTTATTTATTATATTGTGGTATAACTATCAATAAGGCACAAGGTCAAACGTTCCAATATTGTGGAGTGAATTTGGGAGAATCCCATTTTCCACATGGTGAACTCACCAGATGCATCAAAAGATGAAAGTAAATGTGGTGTATAAGAATGTATTGTAGTATAGGTCTTCATCATCATCATCATCATTACAGCCCTTCACAAGTCCACAAGTCAGTATGCCACAAAGCACGGTCCTCATACGGCCAGCAGTAATCACTGGCAACACGCACTGATTGTACAATTTCGTTTTAGGTTTTGAGGTATAAACCTGACGAGAAGATGTAACGTAATTTCCCGAACGCTGCCCAGTCGAGTTGAATCCGTTGCTCCGCCGAAGTTGACTTACACTTATACTTACCTGGGACAAATAGTGTGACTATGACCAGGTAAACGTACTCGTCAACAACTTCGAGCTTAGTGCTCCCAACAACTACCGGCACCATACATTAAACATGATCTTTGTTTTGTCATGTTCATCTTAAGACCTATCCGTTGGGAGGCATTATTGAGGTCATTGAGCATAGTGCTTAGATCCTCCAGCGATTCTGCCATAAGGACTATATCGTCAGCAAATCGAAGGTGAGTGATGTACTCGCAATTGATGTTAAAACCGTATCCTTTCCCGTCCAGTAGCTTTAAAACGTATTCCAATGCAGCGGTGAAGAGTTTCGGGGATATAACGTCACCCTGTCTTACACCTTTCAGTGTAAATTTCTTTCAGCAGTTGGATAGGTTTCGTATTCTGGTTCTGTACTCGAATAGCCATCGTAGCCCTAGTGTACAAACACTTCAGCACTTCGATATACCGACAGTCAACTTGGCACCGCTGAAGAGACTGTAGCACCGCCCAAATTACGACGAAATCAAAGGCTTTCTCATAGACCACATACGCCAGGCAAAGTGGCAGATTGTACTATTCGGACTTCTGTACAATTTGCTGAAGGGTATGTATGTGGTCTATGGTGCTAAAGTCTTTTCGGAAACCAGCTTGTTCGGGAAGTGCGAGACGATTCGTAATGACTCGAAAACAGCACGTAGACGCGGCTCAGAAGGGAAATCGGTCTGTAGTTCTTCAAGAGAGCGTTGTCGCCTTTCTTAAAGAATAAGACCACCGCACTTCTGCTCCACGCCTCCGGAGTAGTGCCACCATGGAGGACGGAATTGAAGAGCTTCTGAAGGACTTCAAGTACCTGTATTCCACCCGCTTTCAGAAGATCCACTGTAATTCCATCCTCGCCCGGGGACTTGCCGTTTTTAAGGTACCGGAGAGCCATTCTAATCTCGCTCAGACTGACGTCCGGGATATCATCGGAATAGTGTCGGATAAGACTTGCCCCTGGCTCGTTACTCACACTTGCGTGTGGCTCCAACGATGATGTGTACAGCTGCCCATAGAACCACTCAATCTCACTCAAAATCTCAGGTGTCCGTCCCAGAAACGATACCACCACACTGAGATTGAAAATGATGATCTCTAGAGCCATGCATTCCTCCAAAACCACCACTATACGGTGTTGATGGGAGACTTCAACGCAGTAGGCACAAGAGAAAGCAGTGAGCTGAAGTTAGAGAAATTTGAAATAGGGCACTGGAACCCAAGGGGCCAGCAGCTGGCCGACTTTACGGAAATAGTGACTTTTTATGATGAACTCTTTCTTCCAGGAGCGTCCCGACATATAGTGGACCTGGTCGAGCCCCGACGGTTCGACAAAAAATACTTCATTATGACGACCAGACGCCAACTGTTCAGTGATGTCTCAGTGATCACAAGGGTGAAAACTGCCAGCGATCACCGAATGGTTAGAGGCACACTGAACCTAAACGTTAAGTTGGAGAGATCTCCTCTAATTAAGTCAACGCTCCGTCCCCCTTATGCTCTAATCCAGAATCTCGAAACCTTTCAGCTCGAGTTACAAAACCACTTTCAGTGCCTAGATGACTGCACTGTATTAGTGGACGATATGAATGACATGCTCGTGGAAACTGTCCATTCGGTCGGAGCTAAGTTCTACTAGACCCGCCGCAGAAGAACACAAAAACTCTCCGATCACACTCTTAATCTCTCTCATGGATGGTAGACGGGAGATGAAGCTGCAGTCATCAGCAGATTTAACAGCATACAGGCAACTGAAAAGACAGACCTCCAAATGCATGCGGCAGGACTTACGCAACTTCAATACAGCTTGTATTGAAGAAGCGATTGAGCGGAACCAGGGCTCCATAGTGTTTGCCAGAGATCTGTCTGCCAGAAAGAGCCAACTGTCAAAGCTGAAGACTGAGTGTGGTGGCTCTAGAGATGTCCTCGTACATTTCCTGCACCTCCTCATCGGAAAGTGTCGTGTGCGTAAACCTGTATGACCTTCAGCGAATACCGTTTGGTAATTCTGAGTATCAGGTAAGCGACCCTCGTCGACACACTCTCAAGAGACTCTTTAGAACGTTGTTGACGAGACTTACGGACGATAAATCCGAAATTTCTTTGGGACAGATGGTCGCCCTCCCGATGATAGAACAAGTTGCCGGATTTGAAGATTACCGTGTCCTCCCCCTCTCTTCGGACCTCGGATAATCCTATTATATGCCAGCGCAACTTGTCTACCTC